>WOXC01002668.1:0-122291 GCA_011680675.1 Gymnobelideus leadbeateri | reverse complement strand
GTGACCCTGCTTCCACTTCCTGCAAGAAAGACACCATGGCTGCAGCTATCAAAGGAGTGAGAGCTGCTAAGGCTTCTACTGACAGGTCTAGGTTAAAATCAGTGCTCTGAAATATGGGTCTAGCATAAATGTTAGAGTGGCACATTTTCAATGAAAAGCCATAAATGGCCTTTCTGCTTGTGTCGCAGTGTAATGGATCACAACCGTTTCTCATGTGGGGTCAATACAAAAGGGCACCACACCCAAGTTTTATATCTCCATGGCCCTTTATGGTCCAAGTGGTAAATGGCTAAATAATGAAGTGGTATTTACTTGATCAACACAGGGATGAGCTGCTTGGGAAATCAGGGCCACAAAACCTGCACCATCAGCTTTTCTGTGATTATAAATTCAGTCTGGTGTCAGGGAAAGAGAAAAGCTGCGTGTGCCCCTGAGGACAATTGGCTGAGAGATGCCAGCTCTCAGAAGAAACAACGTGCAAGAGCTCAAGGAGCAGCCCCCAAGGCAATTTATTCCCTTCAAATGTCGTTGTCTCCACAGTGGGATGGGCAGCAGCTCCCCATGATAGATTTGGATCTCCAAGGGAGGAGAAGCTGTCAATCCCTTCTCCTTCAATGCCCCTTCCTCCAGCTTCCTGGACTAGGGGCTAAAGGCAATCTAAGTGATGTCCATCCTGTACAATTCACGAGCTGGGGCCTCAAATGATTAGCCTTTGTGCTGCAAAGTCCCAACTCTTTCCTTCTCCTCCTTTCTTAGCAAAGGCGGGGTGCCTCAGCTAATACAGTGATACAGCAGAAGTGTTTCTGACAGCATTTCTGTACATTAGACAATCTTGGTCTTTTGTGCAGGAAGGGGGATTGCAACTGAAATGAACTCATCAGTGGAATAAATGATTCCTGTCCCACATTACTACAGTTCCATGAACTTGCCATGTGCAAGACATTCTTCTTGTACCAGGGATGCAATGCCAAAAAATGGAACGGTCCCTGTCCTCAAGGAACTTATGTAATATCAGGAGAATGTGATGTGTGCACAGATAAATATAATGTAAAGTGGAGTAAGGTGGGAAAAGACATAACAAAGATGAAAACCAGTGCTCTAGAACAGAGATGTCAAAGGTGGAAGGTATGTGTAATGAAGGTTTGGGGTACAACTAGGAACCCAGTGTAACTAGGATGGTGAATTCTGAAAGGAAGAAATATGAAAAGACACTAGAAATGTGGGTTGGAGCAAGACTGTTAAAAAGCCTTAAATACTTGGCTAATGAGTTTTTACTTTATCTTCTAAGGAATGGGGAGCCACTGAAGGCTTTTGAGAAGGAAAGTGACATGGCTGGATTTGTGTAAGGGGATGTACATGGAGGATGGATCAAAGTGAGGATGGACTGGAATCAGAGAGCCCAGCTAGGGGACTATGAGAACAATCCAAGCAAAAAGGAAGAGAGACCTAGGGTCATTTAGGTATGATTAGCGGGAAAGTGATGGATGTGAGGTGTGGGGACAGAAATGACAACAAGCCTTAGAGGCAGCATGGTGGGAGAGATAGGATAAATTCAAAATCAGGAAAATCAGGTTTCAAATCCTGCCTCAGAAATTTATAAGTTATGTGGCCTGCACAAGTCGCAAGTCTGGGCCTCAGTTTCCTTATTTGTAAAATGAGGAATTAGGACTCAAATGGCAGTGGTTCTTTTTTTTTGCCTTTTGGAGGGCAATTGGGGTTGGGTTAAGTAACTTGCCCAAGGTCACACGGCTAGGTTTTTTTTTGGTTTGTGTGTTCGTTAAGTGTCTGAGGCCGGATCCGAACTCAGGTCCTTCTGACTCCAGGGCTGACGCTCTACTCACTGCGCCACCTAGCCATCCCATGGCAGTGGTTCTTAACCTTCTTTTGTGAGCTTTGGCAATCTGGTAAGGCCTATAGACCTCTCCTTTGAATAATGTTTTTAAATACATAAAATATAATGCATAGGATTGTAAAGGAAACCAATTATTTTGGAGTAAGGTATGAAACCAGGCTGGTGATGCACTCCTGTAATCCTTGCTACCAAGGAAGCTAAAGTTTGTGAATCCCTTGAGCTCAGGAGCTGTGAACTGCAGTAGACTGAGCCATATGGGACTCTGAAGAAATTACAGCATCAATATAATTAGCCCTTGAGAACAGAGGGTGACTTGGTTGACTAAGAAAGGGTAAAGTGGCCCATGTTGGAAATGGAATTATTCGAAACACTTGTGGCAGTCAATAGTGAGATCAGGCACAGTAGGTCCAGCAGAGGTGAGACAGGAAAGGAAGGAAGGGAGGGAGGGAGGGAGAAGGGAGGAAGGAGCAAAGGAAGGAAGGAAAGAGGGGGGGAGAATGGAAGAAGGAAGGGAGGGAGGGAGGAAGGGAAGGAGAGAGGAAGGATGGAAGAAGGAAGGAAAGAAGAGAGGGAGGTAAGGAGGGAGAAGAGAAGAAGGAGGGGAGGGAGGGAGGGAGGGAGGGAGGAAAGGAGAGAGAGAGAAAAAAAAGGAAAGAAGGGAGGGAGGCAAAGAGGGAGGAAGGAGGGAAGGAAGGAAGGAAAGAGGGAGGGAGGGAAGAAGGGAGAAGGGAAGGAAGGAGAAGGGAAGGAGGGAAGGAAAGAGGGAGGAAGGGAAGGGGGAAGGAGGGAGAAGGGAAGAAGGAGGGAAGGAAGGAAAGAGGGAGGGAGAAGGGAGAATCAAAACAAAATTTTTAAGTTCACAGAACTCAGGTTAGTAGCCTCAGCTCTAAGGTCTCTGAACTCTATGATGCTATGGCAAGATTTGGCAACTGAGTGGATATAGAGAGTGAGATATGAAGTGTAGCAAGATACCATCTAGTAGGGGCGGCTAGGTGGCGCAGTGAGAAAGAGCACCAGCCCCGGAGTTGGGATGACCAGGATTGGTCCCGGCCTCAGAAAATGAGCACCCACACATAAATAATGACTGGCCATGTAACTTTGAGTAAGTTACTTAACCCCAATTGCTTTAAAAAGAAAAGATACCATCTAGTTATAAATCATATGTTCTTATGATACTAAAGATCCCAGTTCCCACTATAATATTAAGATCAAGTTGGATGAAAGGGGACCAAATAAGTCTTCCATAGCTCAGTGCACCCTAAAATAAGGACCTGTATCATCCAGGTCCAAACATATAGATCATCAACCTGGATTTTCCATCTTTCTTTGTCTGTTTTCCCATTTCTGAGCCTACTACCTATGAAAAGTACAAATTCTCACCCAGTCCTTCAGCTTTGCCACCTTATACTGGCTTCCCCCTTTGACCAATGCTGAGATGAGAAGCTAAGCTGCTTCCCACTTTGGTCAGTGTTTAGATAAAGGAACTAATCCATAGCAGCAAAAAATTACCATGTGAATAGAAAGGCAGAAGAGAATGTTGAGTAATGAATCAACAAGACTTCTAAACAGATTGGACAGATCCTGATGGAAGCCGTTTAACTACCCAAACATAGAACAGGATAAATTAGACAGGAAGAATAAATACTTGTTTCATGGACATTTTCCACTTTGAAAGCATATTCCAGTAACACATAGCTAAGCTTTTTAATGGCAGAAGGCAACAGGTATGGTGTACCTTGCTTTACACAATAGATGTGTTCCCGGATGTCTGTAAATCGAATTTTATAAATTGAATTCTTTCTTCTTCCTATTGACTTAACGTTAGCATTTCAACCCTGCTTAATCTTCATTTTTGTCTAGTCTCTGTAGAGCAATGGCTCCTAACACGTTAGATATGTTTCTTTTTCCATCTCTACCCCCCTGCTTTCCAGCCTCTCAGTCAAGTAGTTAATGTTCTGTGTACCAGCATCTAAGTATAAAGAGAGTTCCTATTTAAAGGAAGCTCCAATGAATCTGTTAAGTTAAAGGCGTGTCTATAATGAAAATATTCCCTCACTACCCTCAATCGATCTGTTGTGTAAATTCAGGCTTTTTAATAGTACATTATCTTAAAGTAGAGATCAGCTCTGCCAAGAGAATTTATGACCCTGTTACCAGCTAAAGGGTTGTTCCTTTGAGTATCCGCACTGGCTGCACCAGAAGAGAGTCAGAGGGGGCAATATTTCAGAGGTATCTGAAGTGACCAGGGTGGCCAATCACGAAGCTGTAGGTTAGTTTAAGGGTAAGAATTCAGTGTACAATGGACAAACTAATTTCTATGCTTTAAGAATTTAGAACCAGGGGCAGCTAGGTGGTGCAGTGAATAGAGCACCGGTGCTGAAATCAGGAGGATCTGAGTTCAAATGTGACCTCAGACACTTAACACTTACTAGCCATGTGACCTTGGGCAAGTCACTTAACCCCAATTGCCCTGCCCTCCCCCCTCCCAAAAGCAAAAAAAAAAAAAAAAAAAAGAATTTAGAATCATAGTATCATAGACTTAGAGCTGAAATGGACTACAAAGACCACCTGGCTCAGTTCCTTCATTTCACGAATGAGAAAACTAAAGACCAGAGAGATGAACCAATTTGTCCAACTTGCTACCCAGGCACTAAGTGACAGAGTCAGGATTTGAACCCATATCCTCATATTCCAAATTCAATTCTCTTTCCATGGCATGAAACTCTTTTGTTTGATCATATGAATACTTAAATACATCATTAAATACTTCATAAAACTCCTTTGAAGAAACCTAGACTATGATAATGGTCATAGGGTCATTGATTGAAAACAATAAGGGGACTTAGAATTTACTGAGTCCACCCTACTTGTTTTACATATGAGGAAATGAAGAGCCACAGAAGCTAAATGATTTCCAAGGATTACACAACTTACAAGTGTCCGAAGCAAGATTTGAATTCAGATTTTCCTAACTCCAAGTCAATTGCCCTCTCTCCTCTGCCATGCAGCCTCTCAAGAATAAGAGGAGGAAAAGGGTAGTAAGAGAGATACAAGAAAGGCACACTTAGTTATTAAGATCTTCTGATCCAAAAACACAGGAACAAAGGATCAATATATACCAAAATATTCATAACAGAACTTTTGTGGTAATAACCATCTGGGAACAAAGTTAGCTGTCCACTGGTTATTAAATAACTAAACAAGTTGTGGTATATTGCCGTGTTTAAAGAGGGATCATATCCAAGTAGAGGAATTAGAGAAGGCTTCATTAAAAAGGTAGTATTCTCCTAATCCATCTACAGGTACAATTCCAAGTTGACAGTAAGCTCAAAAATGAGTAGGCTATCTGAAATAAAAAATCACACCTTCAAAACAAATCCTATAAGAAAATGAGGGCAGACACCTTTCACAGTTAGACCTAGAAGGAAAATACTTAATCAAACAAGGGTTGGAGGCAATTGAAAAAATAAAATAACATTAATTACATGAAATTTAAAAGATTTTGCATGAACAAAATCAAGGTGACTGGGATATGAATGGAAAGTGATGATTAGAAAAATTATTTGCATCAAATATCTCTGATTAGCACCTGATATCCAAGATGTAAATATGTAAGGCGAAGATCCATTTGACAATGGATAAACGGTTAAAGAATATGAGTAAGTAGTTCTCAAAAGAAGAATTGCAAACTATTATCAGTCAAATGAAAGACTGTTTCAAATCACTAGTGAAAAGAGAAATGCAAATCAAAATAACTGATGTTGAATGACACATTCAGCAAATTGATAAAGACAACAAAAGATGGAAATAGTCAATTTTGGTAAGTCTGTGGAGTAACAAACACACTACCACACTATTGGTGAAGCTATAACTTGATCCCATCTTTCTGAAAAATAGTTCTGAATTATGATTTTTAAGCGACTAAATGCTCATGCCCTTTTGCCCAGAAGTCCTGAAATAAAGGATCCATATATACCCAAATATTCATAGCTGAATTTTTTTGGCAGTAACAATCTAGGAACAAAGTTAGATGTCCATTGATTGGGAAATAACTAAACAAAATGTGGTACATTAATATAATAGAACATTACTGCATTGCAAGAAGAAATGAATATTTGAAAAATTCAGAGAAGCATGGAAAGACTTATATGAACTGATGCAGAACAGAAGTAGGAAAATAATATGTATATATAATGACTATAATAATATAAACAGAATGAGCACACACATTGACCCCAATTGCCCTGCCCTCCCCCTCCCAAAAGCAAAAAAAAAAAAGAATTTAGAATCATAGTATTAGAGCTGAAATGGACTATAAAGACCATCTGGCTCAGTTCCTTCATTTTATGATCTCAGAAAAAAGTTTGAGAAAATTTACTTTCTTCTCTTAGCACAAATGGGGGAAATGGATGTGGATACTATTACATATACAATTGATGTGACTGGTTGCTTTTGTGAGACTGCTTTTTCCCCTTTCCTATTCCTTATTATAATGTATAGTTCACTGAGTAGGTGAAGGAAAAAAAGATATTTTTTTTGGAAATGAAGGTAATGTAAAGACAATGTATCAATTAAAATAAGATTTAAAATATAATATGTAGTTGATTGTTCCTTTATTCAGGACATGACTAGGGAAAGGAAAAGCCAAAAACAAAAGGGAAGGGAAGGACCCAGCAACAGGGATGATCATCTGTATATGTGACTGGATTTGTAGGAATTCCCAGTACATCCAAAATAGCAGCCAAGATTTCTGGATGGGAATCATACATGGGCCTAAATTCAAAAATGATGGAGTATTTGAACTAGATATGTACTTAGGAATTTTCTGAAAATACTACTCCCTACATACTTCAGTAGTTCTTATATAAAAACCCATGTGATACATTACTCTTTGAATTTAGTGTCAGGAAAAAGTTTATATCTTTAGATGAATTTGTTTGCTTTTGATAAGAAAAAATGTAAGTCATTACATTTGCTTTTCCATTTTAGCTATCAAGAGATTTGGGGCCAAGTTCAATACCCAATGGTCGTGTCATAGGACCATAGTTCTATAACAAAAAGGCACCTCAGAGAACATCTAGTCCAACCCCCTTTTCTTAGATGAAGAAACTGAGGACCCAAATAATTTAACTGACTTGTCCAAAGTGGCACAACTAGGAAACATCAGAGGTGGGCTTTCAACCCAAGTTCTCTTACTACAGAACCAGTCACCTTTCCACTATGCCTCTTGAATCTTAGGCTTATAGATTCAGAAACCTGGAGCCACAAAGGACCTTGGGTGCCACCTCTTCTGACTTCCCAAACCATAAATAGCCTCCTCCAAAGCATCCCTAGACCTATCCAGCTTTTGTTCAAACACCTCCAGTGATGAGGAACTCAGTCCATTCCATTGTCAGGCAGCTGGTTGTTAGAAAGTTCTTTCTTATATTGAGCCAAAATCTACCACCTTATGATTTTCATGGTATCTATAGTCCATAGTCCCTTCATGACTGATGGAATGGATGGGCAGTGGGCTGGAAGCATTACTCTTCCAAAAGCTCTTGGGTCCAGAGGACCTCATCTCCTTCTTTATCCTCTGAATACATTACAGATTAAATGTATCCTTCTTAAAAGACGAGCTGTCCAGGGCTGAATGTAATACTCCAGATGTGGCCTGACTAGCACTGAATATAGGAGATTATCAATTCCCTTCTTCTAGTACATGTGGTTGGTTGGTTATTTGGTTGGTTTTTTAACTAATATAGTACACTATTGGTTGCTATTGAGCTTATAGCTCACAAAAGCCCACAATTTTTTCTCACTTGAGAAAGCAAATGATTTTTTCAACTTAAGCCTGGGGCTTTTTTGTTTGTCCCTCCTGAGTTTCATTTTGTTCATTCTAGTCTATCACTCCTGCCTTTCAGGATAGTGGTCCATGCAAATGCTGTGGTCCATGCAGATACTGTGGCCCATGCAGATGTTGTGGTCCATGCAGATGCTGTCACCCAGCATGCTAGCTCTCCCTCACATATTTGAGCCATCTGCATTTTTGATGCATGTGCCATCCATAGCTTGTCCAGGTCAGTGATAAAAATGTTGAACAAAACAGGACAGAGAGCAGAGCATCCCCTACCTAGCTTGGCATCAATTCATGAATTAAGTGACTGGTAAAGTAAGTTCTTTATCTTAACAGAATATTTACAAAATCAAATAATGTAGTAAAGTGATTTGTAATCCACAAACTGACATATTAATGTAAGTCGGTAGAAAGTGTTAAGCTTGGAGCCGACTGCCTGGGTTTGAATCTCACGCTTGATACTTATGAGCTCCAGAACCATGGACAGGTCATTTAATGTCTCTGAGCTCCAATTTCCCAATCTGTGACATTGGATAATAATATCCTAAGTACAGACCACACAAGTTCATTGTGAGAATCAAATGAGATAAAATATGAAACAAGCTGAACCATCCTTTTTTCACTTTCTTTTGTTCTTTTTCTTTTATTTGAATCTTCTTGTACAAAATGACTAATATGGAAATGTTTTACATGATTGCATATGTATAACCTCTATCTGATTGCTTTCCATGTCGAGGAGGGGGAGGAACAGAGGAAGGGTGGGAGGGAGGGATAGAATTTGAAATTCAAAACTTAAAAGGCACAAATGTTAAAAAATGTTTTAACATGTAATTGGGGGGAAATATATTAAACTGGAAGGAAGCATCACCAAAAAAAAAAGAAAAACTTTAAGGTGCACTAGAAAAAAAAAAGGGCTTTCCCTATAATAAAAAAATTTAAATACATTTTCCTAATACCTTTTGTATTAACATCACCTGCATTTCCCGCTGTCTTTCCTCCATCCCCTACTAGTGAAAAATCCCTTCAAATAAAGAATTTTTCAAAAGAGGAAGAAAAAAGTTCAATAAAACTAACTCATGGGAAAAGTCTGACTCTCTATATAGTGTTCCACCTCTACAAAGAAGGAAGTGGAGGAGGTGCATTGTCATATCTCTTCTTTAGGACCAGGCTTGGTTATTAAATTAATTTTACTGCACTCAGTTTCAATTATTTTGATAGTGGTGTTCTTCCCACTTAAATTGCTATAGTCTTGTGCTGTTTCCCTGGCTCTGCTGGCTTCATTCTGCATCTGCATAGAGCCAGAAGGGATTTTAGAAGCCATTAAAGCCAACCCCCTCGTTTTGTAGATGAGGATATTGAGGCTTGGTGAGGGTAAGTTACTTTACTAGGGCCATACAGCTATTAAGTGTTAGGTAGGATTTGACCCCAGGTCTTCTTGACTCCAAATCAAGTGTCCTATGCATTTTCCATGCTTCTCTGTATTCGTTATACTCATTGTTTCATACACCAAGCAATATTATATTACATTCATGCACCAACATTTTTTAGCCAATCCCAAATTTCTCCTTAAAACAAAAGCCTATTTTTTACCATCAAGATGGATGACTAGACACTTTCCTCCATCCCTACAAACTCTCAAAAAAAAAAAAAGAGGAACTGTGTCAGATATATAGCAATTAGATGAAATGAAGGAAGGCAGAGAGGGGAGAGAAGGGAAGAAGGAAGATTGGAAAGGAAGTATGGATGGAAGGGAAAGGGAGGGAGGAAGGAAGGGAGGAAGGAAGGAAGGAAGGAAGGAAGGAAGGAAGGAAGGAAGGAAGGAAGGGAAAGGAAAGGAAGGAAAGGAGAAAAGAAAACCAAAGCAAGGTAAAAATCCTTATGAATTAACACTGCTGATAACTAATACAGCAAATGCTGATTATGTATATATATGTATGTGTGTGTGTGTATATATATACTGGAAAACTTTTTTATTGTAGGTGGAGTGGAACATCTGGGCACAGGTTAGATGATTCCAGTTTTGCTAGTAACATCTAAAACATCATAGTCTAGAGAAAGTCAGACATGGGCCTTCTTTTCTCCATCAGGGCGGATCATTGTGTTGACCTTGGTCACATCCATGTCATACAGTTTCTTGATCTAATGTTTATTGGCCTTGACATCTACAATGAAGACCAGGGTGTTGTCCTCAATCTTCTTCATAGCAGACTCAGTGGTCAAGTGAAACTTAATGATGGCATAGTAATCAAGCTTGTTTCTCCAAGGGGCACTTTTCCAAGGGGATTTGGGCTGCCTTCAAATGGAAAATGTTCAGATCATCTTCTTTTTGTGGCTATGGACACCCTTCAACACCTCCTTCAAGGCCCCGGACTTGGCTTCTGTCTTGGGGGGGACAGCAGCTTCCTTCTTCACCTTTGACCTCATCTTGAGGGAAAGGCAAATGCTGATTCTTAAAGTACTGACCTAGATTCCTCCTCTCCTTGCAGGGATGCAACTGACCTGTAAGCTTATGCTTAAGGTCCACATTGGGATCTTTTTCTACTACAGAGTCTTTCCTGGCATGCCTTAACTCTTGAATGCTCACCATCCTGCAACAAGCAGCAGACACAGATTCTGTCCTACCACATTGTAGGGTAGGGGAGAGGGAAAAGTGAGCTATCTTCTGTCTGGAAAAAACCCTACATTAGGGATCCTCAAGGCTGTAGAGATTCTGTCTGAAATACCCTGCCATACTCTCCTCTGGCCCAGCAAAAAATCTGGCAGATGCTAATTAAACCCAGACAGAAAAGGATGTAGGGATAGAGGTAGAATAGAGGAGGAGGAGATCAGCATGCATGTCTGCCCAAGGCTTGAAGGAAAAGAGACTGAAAGTCAGCTGAGACCAGGCCTGCCACTTAGCCCCTCAGAGGCTACTCAAGGCAAGGACCAAGGCTGCTGCCTAAATCCTTTAATGTTTGAGTATGATCAGGAAGTTTTGCAGTCTAGCCCCAGAAGTACACACACACAATGGGGAGGAGTCAGAAAGCGAGTGACAGAGGAATATAATGGGAAAAAAAGCTAAAACATCAAAAATTTCAAGAAGGAAAAGATTCAGTAAGAGTGAAACCATTTAAAGCAACAGAGAGGATCTTAGAACTAGAAGGAAGGATGGATATTAAATGCTCTAAATGTTCTCCCTTTATGTCACCAGATGGTCTTTACCAGTTGCTATAGCAGAAAAAAATCATCCCCCTGCAGCTAACTTGGTGATGAGCCACTATGAACTGGTCCTTGGATAATGGAAACCTCATATGTCATAAGACCTGTACCTTGAAACCTTTCCAATTCATTTCTTAAGTTCATGGGATGATAAATTTAGAGATGGAAAGATTCTTTGAAAACATCTAGTCCAACCATTTCATTATGCATTTAGGAAATTTAAGGCCTAGAGAGGCTTTAAGGAACTTTCCCAAATTCACATAGACAGTAAATGGCAGATCAGGATTTTAATAAATTCAAAAAAGATTTACCAAGTACCTACCATGTTTCAGGCACTATCCTAGGACTCATTATACAAAGATAAAATAGTGCCCCTGCCCTCAAGAAGCTTGAGTAAGAACTATTGAGGAAAAACTGATGGAGCTCCACTGACATTATTATCAAAGACTCAGGGTTCCCTCCCCACCCCCGTGGAATTTCAGAATAGGGATTTCTTGAAATAGTATTATTAACATTGTCTCATTCTCATATTTCTATGGAGTTCAGATAGAGATGTTCTTGGGACAAGTCACTATCCTAAGATTATTCTTGTATGTTTAATGTGCTGTGGAATATTCTACAGCTGGTTAAAATAGCTACCTTTTTGTTGTTGAGTAATCCCGTTCAGATGTAAGTTCCTCTTCTGTAGGCTCACTGAAAGCATCTTTGGTATACCTCTAGTAACTGACATGGTTAGCTGTGGGACCTTGGATACCTCCAACAACAGAATGACAGGGATAGCATGTTCCTCATCCTATTCCCACATTATTTTTATCTCCTCTGCTACATCTCCATATTTTAAAGCTTTCTATCCCACATTGCTGACAGATTATGAGTATCTGGTATGGTGATATCTATTTAGCAGCTAAGTGGTACGATAGAGAGAGCACTGGACCTGAAGTCAGAAAGATCTGAGTTCAAATCCCACCTCAGAAACTTACTAGCTGTGGGACTCTAGACAAATCACTTAACCTCTGTCTGTCTCAGTTTCTTCAACTTTAAGATGGGAATAATGAGCTCATGATCTCTGAGGGTTATGGTAAGGTTCAAATGAGATCTTATATTTGTAAAGTATCTGGCACACAATAGGTACTTAATAAATGCTTGTTCCTTCCCCTAACCCTTTCCTGAAAATAGTGTTCTTAAGTACCTGTGGATGATTGTGAGCAACAGTTTAGTCAGTGATCATGTACTGGTTCCAATACAGCTAATTAGTTGAGTTCTCAAAAATATTGTGAGGTCTGTATTTATAGTATGATCTTGTTATCTGTCTATCCTTGAACCAATTTGTGCTGTATAATTCTGTGACTCTAAAATTCTAGTGACCCAATCATGTCATCTTAGGTATCAAATGAGATTAACATATGGAAAGCATTTTGAAAACCTTAAAAAACTGTATAAATGCTGATGATGGCTATCATTATGCTAAGCCCACAGCAGTTTCTCTCAATTCTTTGCATAATTTTCTTTGATCACTAGTCCAGATTCCTTAAAGATAATAACTCTTCTATAATTTCTGGTAGCAATGATATGATTCTTTGTTGCCATCACAAATCCCTCCTTTTCCCAAAAAAAAACCCCAAACTTCTAAATCCTCATAACTCAGCCATTTTCTGTTTCTTTATTAACATATTGTTGACTTAGTTCACAGGCTTGTTGTCCATCTATGGTCTTTCAATTCCATTCTTGGATTCTAGCCATTTTGTGGGCTCCATCTGGAGGTAAACTACCTTCAATTACATTCAACAAACCCAATGATAGCTAACCTTTATCAGCCTTTATTATTTATTATGATAGTGCTAATGATGTTTCTTTTAAATCATCGCTGCTTTTTTAAAATCTGTGATTGTCCTATTTGGTGTTATTTTTAATATATCATATTCTTTTGGAAATGGGTAGGAGATAAATAAGTGTATAAATGTTACTTGCAGTTGCTTCATATGCCAAGCTATTCACCTCCATCTCAAAGGGGTGAGCAGTACATGGATCGGCCTCAGAGAACCAGCCAACACGATTTCAGAGGGTGATTACTTATTCTCCTCTGTAACGCAGTGGGAAGCACCTGGGGCCCTCTCTTAGCTAAAGATGACTAACAGTTTGCATCTGGCACTCTGTGATATTACAAGCACACATGAGAAGATACACAGCAAATTCCATTTTGTCAGGATGACAAGAATCAATTCTGCATTTTGCCAACTAAAAGGCAATGTCTTTTAGAAGAATATGTGTGTATACACATAACATGTGTGTGCATACACACACATATACATATATTGCAAAAGTTTTGCCTCTTTCCAGCTGACTTCTTGATTTAGGTCAGTGGTCCCTTCTAGAATTTTCCCAGGAGACATAGACAGTTATAAGTGTTAAGGAAATGCTGAGTATATTTGCATGTGATTTGCATGTACTTAATCTATGCCTCCATAGATTGGGTCACCTATTCTTAGGTCATTTTGAAGTTCAACTTTAATTGCTACTACCCTTAGGGAAGCTTCTCTGACTTCTTTTTCTTCCCTGTCCTTTTCAGCTCATGCACTAATCATTGGTCCAGACCTCCAGCTTCATGAAACTACAGCTATGAGTTGGAGATAGTGAATCAGAAAATGAGGGGTCTCTTCTTCAAAAAGAAAAATAATAAGGAGACTGTCTCTGGGTGTAGTCATAGGGACTTGAAGAGGGGCAGCACAGGAAAAGGATGAGAAAGAATTCCTAATGGAAATCAATCAATCAATTGATAAGCATTTATTTTAATAGCTAATAGCTACAGTATTTATATCATATGCTGAGGTTTGCAAAGTGCCTTATAAATATTGTCCCATTTGATCCTCACAATAACTGAAAGGTAGGTGCTATTATTATCCTCATTTTACAGATGAGGAAATTGAGGCAGGAAGGGCCTAGGACCACACAGCTAGTCAGAGCATGAGGCTAGATTTACTGTGCCACCTAGCTGCCTACTTATTATTTGTCAAGCACTCAATGTGTTCCAGGTACTGTTCTGGGCATGGAACACAAAATGAAACAACCTGTGCCCTCAAGAAGCTATGGTCTTAGATGGAGAAGGCCTAGATCCTTGTGCCAGCTTGGTCATTAGTTGTGTGACCTTGAACAGGTTTCTTCAGCTCTGTAACTGTCAAGTTCATTTAGAAAATGAAGATAAAATTTATCACTTGTACAACTTATCTCACAAAGTACAAAGTACTTTGTAACCTCTCAAGGACCTTATCATTTGAAATCGTTTTTTTTTATTGTTACCCAGAACGGCCCTCCCTGACACATGTACACACTCATGTATGCACACCTAAACATGATGCTCTCCAGGTTACATCAATGACCCTTAATGCACTCCTGTTAGGAAGGTCACTATCATCCTTGCTTCTTGCCACCCCTTAACTGGTCTGATAGTGCAAACTATCCCCATCCCTATTTGTGAATGGAAGATTCCCTGGACAGGTAGGAAGTTCCAAATACCCCAAAAGTGGTCCCCTGCTCTTTGCTTGAAGACCTCCAGCATGAGATCTTCCTCGCTCCCCTTAAAAGAATTCATTCCCCTTTTGTGCTATCATTCCCCACTGAATGTCTATGGGATATCCAGTTGGAGGTGTCTAATAGGCAGTTGGACAGGCAAGCCTGGAAGTCAAGGGCTGTGTAAGTAGATCCAACAGTCATCTGCAGAAAAATGATCATTTAAAGCAGAGGAGATGATGAGATCACTAAGTGAAATATTATAGAAGGAGATGAAAAGGGGACCCAGGACTGACCACTGGGGAACCTCCATGGTCAGGGGCATGGATGAAGATTCAGCAAAGGAGATGGAGGAGAACTGCTTAGACAGGAGAGAAAGAGTATCAAGGAGGAGAGGGTGATCAATAGTGTCAGTCTTCACAGAGGTCAGAAAGGGTGAGAACTGGGAAAATGTTATTAGATTTAGCAATTAAGAGATTAGGCAGCCAGGCGGCATGTATACAGCATTGGGCCTGGAGGCAAAAAGACCAGAGTTCAATTTGGGCCTCAGCCATCAGCTATGTGACCTTAGCAAGCAACCTCTCTTTACCTCAGTTTCCCTAACTGTAATATAAGAATATTATAATAACCCTTCCTCTCAGGGTGGCCAGCTACATGGTACAATGGATAGATCTCCAGGCCTGGAGTCAGAAAGACTCATCTTCATGAGTTCAAACCTGACTTCAGATACCATGGGACCTTGGGCAAGTTACTTAATCCTGTTTGCCTCAGTTTCCTCATCTGTAAAATCAGATGGAGGAGGAAATGGCAAACCACTCTGTTACTTTTACCAAGAAAACCCAAAAATGAGGTCACAGAGAGTCAGACATAACTGAAAAACAATCGGAGGGCTGTTGTGAAGATCACATAAGATAATGTTTGTAAAAAGCACTTGGGACCATGCCTAGCACATAGCACACTCCATATTAATGCTTATTCCCTTTTATTCTCTTTCCCTTAGTGACTTTGGAGAAAGTAGTTTGGAATGAATGATGAGGTCAGAAGCCAAAATGAAAAGTTTTAAGAAGAATGTGTGGAAAGGAAATGGGGTCGCCTATTATGGATAAAACCACAGTGGATTGTAGGTTGTAAACTCCTAAGGACTTTGGCTACAAAAGGGAAGAGACATGTGGAACGATAATTAGCAGGAATGGAAGGGTCAGATGAGGGTGCTTTGAGGACTGGAGAGATAGGGACATGTTTATGAGCAGTAGGAAAAGAGCTGGAAGATAGGGACAGACTGGAGATTATTGAAAGATAAGGGGAAATAAAGGGGGCATTGTGCTAGAGTTGATGGAATGGGGTCACTTGTGCCTACGCAGGGGTTTGCCTTGAACAAGAAAAGAGCCACCTCTTTATTTGATTATTTAATGCCTCTTTCCCAAGATATTTATTTTAGGTATTAGATGACTGTGTGATTTAAAATAAATCTACAATAAAGGCATAAATCTTTACAAATTACCAGGCTGCCTGATTCCTTAGTGAAAGCCTCCTCTGATTCCCTAATGGGCTGCTAGCTGGTGCCGTGGATAGAGGACCAGATCTGGAGTTCAAATTTGGCCTCAGACATTTACTTGCTTTGTCTCCCTGGGCAAGTCACTTAGCCCTGTTTGCCTCAGTTTCCTCATCTGTCAAATGAGCTGGAGAAGGAAATGGCAAACCACTCTGGTATCTTTGCCAAGAAAACCCCGAATGGGGTCACAAAGAGTTGGACATGACTGAAAAGTGACTGAACAATACATAGACCAAGAGTGAAATGGTCCTTGGCCTCAAAGAACTTTTATATTCTATTGGAATGAGGGTGAGTTGGCACACTTTCAATGAACCAACAAGCCTACCATATGCAAAAAGCTATGCTAGGTTCAAGAAATAGAAAGACAAAAAGGAAAGAGTTCCTGCCTTCAAGGTGCTTACAACTCCATCAGGGTGCTGTAAGCTACTCCTCATAGTACTGAGAACTAACAAGCACTCACTGTCACATAAACAGGGGCTTGATGTCCATGATCCCTTTAACATCATTTGTGCCACAAGTGGGATAAGATTTCCCTTGAACAGGAAGAAGCAAGCTGCCAAGGCAGGTCCGTGATCTGAAGCCTCATGAATGGCAGCTCCCACTCCTTCACTAGTACTGCCAGAAGAACACTTCTCTACTCAACATTTCACAGACAAATGACAGGCTGAGGCAGTTTTCTGAAAATGCTAACAATGCTGCCGAATGCATCAATAACACGTGTCCCGGAAAATGTATCCAGATGAAAATGTGATTATAATGGACTGTTAGCAATACACAGATGGGCGCGTGTTGCTGTATGAGAGGGAAAGCAGGCGGGTTGGGGGATTCTTATCCTTGAACTGAATGTGGTAGCCTATGATGTATCCTTCTGTATCAAACATAAAACTCTTTGGTTTGGCATTGAAAGCTCTTCATGTCCTCATCTCTATCTGTCTCTTCAGATGTCTTCCATGTTATTCTTCTACATGCATAGTATGTATGGGCCAGCCTTACTGCCCATTTACTGCTCCTCCCTTCTCCCTACCTTGGCATTGACGGTCCTTCATGCCTGAAATGCTCTCCCTCTGGCTCTTACAAACCCTGGCTTTTCTTCAAGGCTCTTCTCAAAGACCATCTTCTTCAGGAGGCCTTTTCTAGACCCCCAGCTGCTAATGCCTTCTGACATTACCTTCTGTCTACTATTTATGTGTTTTATCTCTATCTATCTATCTCTATCTGAGATGCAGATTTAGAAATATTTCTGTATTTTTAGATGGGCTGCTAGGTGGCACCATAGTGCACAAAGTGCTGGACCTGGAGTCAGGAAGGCTCATCTTCCTGAGTTCAAATCCAGCCTCACACACTTGCTAGCTGTATGACCTTGGGTGAGTCACTTCACCCAGTTTGTCTCAGTTTCCTCATCTGTAAAATGAGCTGGAGAAGGAAACAGCAAGCCACTCTAGGATCTTTGCCAAGAAAACCCCACAAAAGACCACAAAGAGTCAGATATGACTGAAAAACAGATGAACAGGTATTGTAGAGATAGATAGATAAGATACAGGGAAAAGTGTGTGTGTATGTGGGTGTGGGTGTGTGTGTGCACGCTCAACCATACACATGTGTGCATTGCACATTAGAAAGTAAGCTCCCTGAGGGTAGGGACTGTTTCACTTTTGTCTTTGTTTTCCCAGCTTAGTACAGCACCTGGCACCACCACAAGTACTTATTAAGTATCTGTTGATTGATCCAATGACCAGAACACTGTGCGTCATTTGCTCATTCAGCCGTGTATATAAAACTTCCCCCATGTGCAAAGCCCTAGACTAGGCAGCCTGGCGAGGATACCAAGAAGAACACAAGTGCCTGCTTTAGGACCACCAAGTCACAGACTGGTTGGTTGCTAGTCAAAGAGGCCCATAATGACATCACTACATTGAGGTCAAGGCACAGTGTATCCAACTATGTCAGAGCAGCACAAGCTTTGAAGGCTTTATCCTAGCTCAGTTACAAATAGTCCATTAAAAACACTTGGGACAGAGATGTCTCCCTCTTCTGGGCTATAAATTCCTTAAAGGCAAAGATTAGGCCTTATTCTTCACTGAGGCACAAGGTTGAATCAAATGCTGGATTGATTCAACACTGGAAAAGACTTCAAAGAACAGCTAGTATAATCTCCTTGTCTTACAGATGGAGAAACTGAGGCTCAGGAAGTGAGATGACTTGGCCAAGGTCACACAGGCTATAAGTCTCAGAGTCACGGGATGCAGGTCCTCTGACTCCAAAGCCAGTGTTTTTTCCACTGCAGTAAGCTTGCTTAGAGTATACCTACTAACTCATTTGCAAAGCCATCTGAATTAATGGGTACTGGAAGTGGTTTTGATTTTAGACCTAGGGCAGGAAGGAGCCTTGGAAGTCATTTCATCCAGCATTCAGTATATACTACTATTTTACAGATATGGAATCTGAGGCATCAGAACTGGTTTGGGTTTTTTTTTTCAGTCATGCCCAACTCTTCATGACCCCATTTGGGATTTTTTTGGGCAAAAAATACCATTCTCTAGCTCATTTTACAGATGAGGAAACTGAGGCAAACAGGGTGAAGTGACTTTCCCAGGGTAACACAGCTAGTTAGTGTCTGAGGCTGGATTTGAAGTCAGGAAGATGGGTCTTCCTAACTCTAGACCCTGAGCTCAGCGCACTATGGCACTAACTAGCAGCCCTTGGACATGTGGAAACTAACCTTGCTAAGGTCACACAATGTCAAAGGAGGTGACATGGGGACTCAGGTCTTCTTTCTGATTTCAGGATGGGGATGCTCCCTCATTAGCTTGATTCATGTGAGGTTGGCTCGAGTAGGAAAGGCTGATTCCAAATGGCTACTTAGCACTGACATGGGACCATGGAGAGAAAAGAGTTAAAGTGCCATTGCTCCCCCCAGCCCAGTGGACAAATCAGAGAGTTAACTGACCAGAGGGCTCTCTTAGTTCTGTTTGGGGTCTTCATTTTCAGGGGCACCAAGATGATCCCTAAATATTCTGGGCTCTTCTGCAAAGCCACACACCCAGAAGGAAGTATAAGGAGACTAGGGGGTATGATGAATAGAATCAGGAAGAACTGAGTTCAAATATAGCTTTAGACTCTTACTAGCTGTGTAATCTTTTTAACCTCTTTCAGCCTCAGTTTCCACTTTTGCAAGGTAGTAATGATAGTAACAGCATCTACCTCACAGGGTAGCTTTAAGATCAAATGAGATGTGTAAAGTGCTTTCAAACTGTAAAGTGCCATGTAAAGGAAAGTTATTGTTATGATCTTTGGCTCCTGTGCCTTCCTTACCCTGATGAGTTCTGACAGGGTAGATAGGAAGGAGACAGGTTGACTGTGATTTCCCTGACTTTCAGGGCAACATCAATTACAGGCATTTTCTATGTGCAGTTCAAATGACTTTAACCTTTAGTGGTGGAAAAAGAAAGATGGGGGGGGGGGGCGGGAGGGAGGGATTTTGCTTTGCAAAAATGAAATGCTCTTTTCCCATTGATTTTCCTGGTAATTGCACTGCCCCGGACAATAAGTATGGGACCTAAGATGTAATAACAATCATAGTTATCTCCATAAACCTAGGGAGCCAGGGATGCTAGCCAGTGCTTGGTGCCATAAGTACTGTTGGCTGCATAAGCTGGAGCAGCCAGGGCCCAGCTGGGGGCAGCACATGTCAGCTGTGGGAAAGACTCAACATGACCCAAGTCGGTTCAGGTGCTTGGCACTAGGTAGCAGTGATCAAACAGTGGTTGATGGGGATAAAAGTGTCTGGGAGTTGCAGCTGTTCTGAGAAACCAGGAGCTCAAAGCCTGAGAAGGGAGAAAGGGGTTAGTCTAAGGCAACAAAGCTGAGGAAGTCGGGTTCACAGATCCAAAGAAAGAACAGAGTAGGATAAAGAAGGATCTGGGATGTAGAGTAGACAGAAGCATTTGGCCCCAACCCCCTCTAGGCCTTCAATGGACTCTACTTGACTAGACCCTGCTAATTAAGATATTCAAAAATACATCCCTGTGTTGACCTTGGATAAGTCACTTAACCCCAATTGCCCTGCCTTCCCCCATCCAAAAAAGACCAAAAAAAAAAAAAAAACACCCCTAAACAAACAAAAATGCATCGAAGATAGGTGGCCTGACTTCGTGGATAGAGAGCTGGCTTCAGAGTCTGGAAGCCCTGAGTTCAAATCCTCCCTCTGACAAATACTGTTTCACCTGAGCAAGTCACTTAACTTCTCATTCCCCAAAAGACTGTCTTTAAGTTGTATTGCCAGATGGAGCTTCACATACCAATAAAATCAGAGTTCATCCAATAATAATCATAACAATAAAGCAGTCTACTATGAAAACAGATGATTCCAAATAAGTGAAATATTGTGCACATCCAGCAATGATACCAGCCACTGTCAATTTACATAATGGATTCATTCTTCACATGCATTTTTAAAGCCACATGCAAAGACAAACATGAAATATTCCATGCCCTCAAGGAGCTTACATCTAGGGGAGAAATAATACCTGTGGCCTCAAGGCCACATGTGGTCCTCTAGGTCCTTGGGTGTGGCCTTTTGACTGAGTCCAAGTTTTATAGAACAAATCCTTTTATTAAGGGGATTTGTTCTGTGAAATTTGGATTCAGTCAAAGGGCTGCACTTGAGGACCTAAAGGGCCACATGTGGCCTCGAGGCCACAGGTTTCCCCCACCCCTGGACTAGGCACTGGACCTCAGATTTCATGAGCATAGGAAATTCCTAGATGAAGAAATTTCTTTTACCCATTCAAGTCAGCACCTTTTCTGCAACTTATGATCTTAAATAGTTGTTTTAAGCATTATAAGGTGAAAGTGATTTGTCCAGGGTCACACACAGTCTGTCTTCAAGACCACTAAACATTCCCCACTAAGTCTTGCTGCCTCTCATGTACATATAAGTGGGATCATAGATCATAGCTGAAAAGAAACCTCGAGTTTATCTAGTCCACATCCATCATTTTCTAATGAGGAAACTGATGCCCAATTAGTCTACATGATTTGTTCAAAGTCACACAAATAGTAATCACCAGTAGTGAGATTTGAACTCCGGTCTTCTGACTCCAAAGCCAGTATCCTTTCTACTATACCATGATACCTCCTATATAAAATAGATAAGAGACCACAAGGTGATTTCTTGCCAAGTTTTATGTAAATGAAATTTCTATAAACAAATGCTATCTTCCCATTTGCTATTGCCAGAGATATTTAATCTTAATTTCTGGTTGATTAGTGGGTCGTGGCTTAAATCATTCAAATATGAAACTGCTCATGGGTAAGTTGCTACTTAAAGGAACCTAGAATCCATTTGTGAAATGAAAACTCTTTCTGTGATGTGAATGGGTCCCTTCCATTTGTCGGCTTTCTCTCTTTTTGCTGTTTCAGGGCACATCACAGGGGAGCAGTGACTGGCTGGGTGTTTCTTTAAGCTTTTTCTGATTTACTGAGACTTGCAGGGTCAGCGGTTCCTTGAGCCCCAGTCAGTGCAAAAAGATTCATGTTCAATCATAGTTTCTGGTGCTGGGTCAGTCTCCACTCTTTTTACTTCAGAAATTAAATGCTCCAACAGGGCAGAGTATGGGCTGGTCTGTGGCTTCTCCTGAGAAAATAAATCTTGACATGAGGCAGGCACTCCCAAGGTGCCAGTCCTAACTGGTTTGCCATTGATGCCTCCATTATTCACTGATGGATTTGGGTTTTGTCCTAATTGAGCAGGATGTCAGAAAGGAGCCTCCAGAAGCAAACACAATACCATCCTTTGTAGACTTGCTTAAATCAACCCACACATTTGCAATAAAAACATCAGAATAAAAACCAGCCCCATAAACTCAGTTTCCGATAGCAACCCCTCCATCTGGGCGAGCCAGATTGAAAGTTTTCACTTGGATCATTCAAGGAAACAAATGAAAAGAGCTGCACTGGCTTGTCAGGGGGAACAGAAAGGTGTGGAAGGCCCCTACAGAGAGACTGTAACTGAAAACCAGATGGCTAAAGGGGGGACAACCCTTAGAAACCTGCAGTCTGGCCAAACTGGTTTTCTCTCTGGTCCTCACACATGATAGACATCTTCCATCCCCATGTCTTTACCCAGGCCATCCCCTGTACCTAGAATGCCCTCCCTCTTCATCTCTAACATATAGGATCCCTCCATTGTTTCAAGCACAACCTTCTAAATGATGCCTTTCCTGATTCCCCTCCCCAATTAGTACTCTCCTTCCAAACTACCTTGTATTTAACCCTTGTTGTTCAGTCATTTTTAAGTTGTGTCCAACTCCTCATGACCCCACTTAAGGTTTTCTTGGTCAAGATACTAGAGTCATTTGTCATTTCCTTCTCCAGCTCATTTTACAGATGAGGAAACTGGGGCAAACAGGGTCAAGTGACTTGTTCAGGGTCACACAACTAGTAAGTGTCTGAGGCCAGATTTGAACTCATGAAGATGGGTCTTTCTGATTGTCAGGTTGGTCTTGGTGCTCTACCCACTGTGCCACCTCGCTGCCCTGTATTTAACTACTTTGAATTTATTTGTGTTTATTGTGTATATGCTTATACGTGTCCTTGTGGGCTTCCCCATAAGAACATATGCTCCTTGAGAAGGATTCTTTCATTCATTGTATTTGTATCCCCAGTGCGTTGCACAGTGTCTGGTAAATGGTAGGCAGTTAGTAAATGCTGGTTGGTTGGTTGGTTGGTTGACCTAATAAGGTCAATATAATTTATATATATATATGTATATATATACATATATATACACACATACATATATATATGTGTGTGTGTGTGTGTGTGTGTATAATTAGAATAGAATAGAATAAAGACATACAGCATTAAAGGAAAAGAGAAGAAATTAAGCAGCTTGTTCATGGTCAGTCAATAAATATTTATTAAGTGCCTACTATGTGCCAGGCCCTGGGCCATGTACTGAGACCCAGCCGTCTGCAGCTTTGGAGTTCACGATGTAATTGGTGTGCACATAAAGTTCCAACCTAGAAAATCTGGTTCCCGTGGCCAGAGGATGACAGATGGCTTCCTTGGTTGTCCCAATCAAGCTTTATAGGAGGGGGTTGGGAAAGTAAAAAGTAGCTGGAACCAAAAATTTATCAACATTCCAGGTAAAATTTGCCTACTAGAGCCCAGAGTTTTATTTCAAAGCCCTTCATATAAAATTATCTCATTCGTTTCTCACATTGACCCTAAGGAGTAGGTGCATTTTATCATTCCCATTTTATTTATAGATGAGGACAATGAGTCTCAAGGGAGTAAGTAATTTGTGCAGGATCACAAAGCTAATAAGTATTTGAAGAGTGATTTCAATCAAGATTTTCTTAATTCCAGGTTCAGCACTCTAGCCTAGGCAAATTACCCAAGTTCTCTCAGCCTCAGTTTCCTCATCTATCATATGGGGCCAATCATAGCACCCACCACTCGAGTTGTTATGAGGATCAAAACGCAAACTTAAAAATATTACATAAATGCTAGCTATTATTAAATGCTTGTCTATTGACAAAAAATGAAATACAATAAAAATTATATTTATATATATGTATTTGTACATTTTATTTATATATTTGTATATATTAAATATATATTTGTACATATAAATTTTAGATCATATATGTTATATATAATTTTTATTTATATATTGTATATACAAACATCTACATTCACATACATATATATATGGTTGAACATATATAGTGTATATATATATATATATACTATGTATTATATATGCATACATACATATGTGTGTGTCACTGCTTTTGTGTGTGAGTAAGCAGTGCAGGGCCTGGGACATTTCCAGGGCAAGAGTTCAGTGGCCCCAGTTCCCTGGCACAAAAGTGGGCGTGGGCAAGGTGGGGTTACATTATGGTTCTCAAAGTCCTGGGGGCTGGAGACCACTGGGGGTCTCTAAAACTCTTTCAGGGAGTGCCTGAGGGCAAAACTATTTTCATAATAATATTAAGACATTTTAATTTTACTATGGTAAATATCAGTGTGTGTGTGTGTGTGTGTGTGTGTGTGTGTGTGTGTGTGTAACCTACATAAACAAAGCTATTGGGGGGTCCTTACAATTCTTAGTGTGTCAAAGGGTCCTGAGGCCACAAAGAAAATTAGTTGGTTAAAGCAAAACATAAAAGAAAGGGGACTAGTGGCAAGGTAGAATGGAAGTAGGTTATGAAAAGCCTTAAATGCCACGGTGAGGAATTTGGACTTTGTCCAAATCAGGCAGTGGGAAGTCAACATGTCTGATGCAATTCTGCTAACCAGCCTGAAGTCATTCCTTAGCTGTCTTCTGAATATGCCAATGGACTTAGAATCAGAAAATCTGGGTTCTAGCTCTAGCTGGCTCTAGTTCTAGCTGTGTTCTAGTTACTGCCTGGGTGATCTGGGAAAGTCACTGAGCCTCAGTACTAATAGTAATAACTGACATTTCTTTTCTTTTGCCTTTTTTTTTTGGAGGCAGGGCAATTGGGGTTAAATGACTTACCCAACATTACACAGCTAGTAAGTGTTAAGTGTTTGAGGCCAGATTTAACTCAGGTCCTCCTGACTCCAGGGCCAGTGCTCCATTCACTACACCACCTAGTCTCCCCAGAACTAATATTTCTATAGTACTTACATATCTATCAGTCAGTCAACCAACAAGAATTGATTATAGTCTCACTACATGCCGGGTTCTGAGCTAGGTGTTAGACATAGGAGTACAAAGAATGAAACAGTCAATTCTAATTCCATTCTAATTACAAACGCTGGACATACATTATCTCATTACAGTCTCATGAAGCCATCCTACAGATATTTTACTCTGTTTCACAGATGAGGAAACTGAGGCTGAGAGAGGTTAGACAACTCATCTCTGATCATCCCAGGAGTTACTAGAGATGGAATTGGAACTCTCATTTTTCTTCATAATACCCCCATAACCTCAGGTCCCGAGAACACCTTTGTCCCTCAGCACTAACCAGTGTCCCCTTCCTTCCTCTCTTCCAGCTCACATACCTGCCCCCTCCTTGGGGAGAATGCCGATCTTCAGAGATGGGACTCGACTTTTTTCCTGTTTACAGTATCACGGCTTGTAGGATTGACTGTGAAACCCGTTACATTGTGGAGAACTGTAACTGCCGGATGGTTCACATGCCAGGTCAGTGACCTCCAGGGGTCATGGTGGGACAGGGAGGGGCTTTCTACTTCCTGCTCTCACCTCATCCTTCCATGAACTCCTGGACCCTGGCACCCTGAATTCATTTTCCCCAAGTTGTTGCCAATCAAAGGCTCTGGGTACATAAGACCAGAACAGCAGACAAATTGGAAAATAGAGTCCATCATCATCCAGCACAGACTGAACATACAGATAGCTTAGAAACATCCTACTCTTTGTGTTGTTTTCCTCTTTTTCAACCAAGATGCAGTCTATTGCCAGCTAATGCACATGGCTGGACTGATGCTATCCATAGAGGCTCTTAGCTGAGAGCATCACCTAATCCCACAAGCACTTAATAAATGCCCACTTGTGCCAAGCACTGTGCTAGACACCAGAGACATAAAGTCAAAAACTGATTCATTTATAAAAGAACTCTACAAAAACTTGTACTTTGAAGGGGGTGGGGAAGGGGGGAGCATTGTAGAGTGCTAAGCTGGAGTCATGAAGATGTGGATTTGAATCCAGCCTCATATGCTAGCTGTATGACCCAGATCAAGTAACATCACCTCTGTCTGCCTCAGTGTTCCCAGCTTTAAAATGGGGGTGACAACAGCACCTAATTTACAGGGTTGTAGTGAGGATCAAATGAAATATTTGCAAAATGCTTAACACTGTGCTGGCACATAGTAGGTACTATGTAAATTCCTGTTTCCTTCCCCCTATAGACCCAAAAGCAGGGGTTCTTGGAGTCTGTGACCTTTTTTTAATATTTTAATAACCTTATTTCAGTATAATTGGTTTCCTCTGTAATCCTATGCATTTGTTTTTATGCATTTAAAAACATTCTTCTGAGAAGGGATCCATAGGCTTGTCTGACTTCCAAAGGGGTCCAGGGAACAAAAAACATAAAGAACCCTGCCCTCAAGCATGATGTGATTTGTCATTATTATTAGAAAGCTTATTTTTATGCTTCCTCACCTACTTATTGGCTGTGCAATCTAAGAAAGGTCTCTTCTCTTTTCTGAATGGTCCTGTGGTGGAGACAGAATCACATGCAAGTTTCTGAGTTGTTTTCCCACTGTTTTCTGTCCATGCAGGGGATGCCCCTTTCTGTACCCCAGAGCAGCACAAGGAATGTGCGGAGCCAGCCTTAGGTCAGTACTCTACGCTATTTATTTCTCTCAGAGGAAGGGAGAAAGAGACTTCCCTTCTTTTTGAACAGTGTGACAAGGCCAGGAATGAGGGTTCTGAGCAACTGGGCTTTCCATGGGACAAACCTCATGAAAATAAGTTAATGAGAAAAGGGCGGGGGGAAGGAATGGGAAAAGGCCAGGAGATGGGAAAAGAATGAAGAATAAGGACAGAATTAATAGAGAGCCAAGGGATAGAAAGAGGTGATGGGGAGTGGAAAGAGGTGGAAAGAGGAGAGAGGTCCAGGTGTTGGAGAGAGACTGAACAGTAGAAAAACTCATCAGATGAGGAAATGGCCATGAGCTAAATAGTGAAGTGACTCCACATGATGGCAAGTGGAGAGAAGACCAGGAGCCAGATGATGGAGAGAGAATGGGGAGTGGAGAAAACTCATCAGATGGGGAGAAGTCCATGAACTAGAGCATAAACTGAGGGCCAGATGATGGAGAGAGAGTGGGAAATAGAAATAGGAAGGATTAGGGGATAGAAAGATAGAAAGAAATGATGACCAGAAGATGTAGAAAGGGCCAGGAGATAGAAGATAGTGAACCAAGGATCAAGTGAGAAAGTTAGTTAGTTAGTTAGTTAGTTAGCTAGCTAGTTAGCTAGTTAGTTAATGGTAAATAGAAAGAGGAAGGGCTAGAATATGGAAAAAATGGAGAATAAAGTGAAGACCAGAAGATGGGGAGAGAGCTAAGATGAAGAGAAGATGAAGAATGAAGTTAGAACTTGGGGAAGGAGAGGAGATGAGGAGGAAAAAGAGGTGATGGTGAAGAGTAATGTCTAAGGACTGATGTGAGAATAGGAGTGGAGAAGAGAAATATGGATTTGGGGAATCAAAAGGTTAAGAGATGGGAAGAAAGGGGGATGGAAAGAGGATCCATGGGAGGAGAGAAGACTAAGAAACAGAGGATGGGGAAGTAGAGGGAGAAACTGAGAAAGATCTGGAAAAAAGCCATTTTGAATCACAAGCTTTACTGATGGTAGGTAGGGTCACCTTCAGACATAAAAGATGGCATGTCACGAAGAAGTGGAATCGGCTTTTTACATGATTGATTTAACACAAAGAGGACTCCATCCCAGTTATCTTACATGAGACAAGGTCCCAGGGCCCGAGACTTGGCCTTCCTGGCACATGTCCAGGCCCCAGGAAAGGCAGGAATAATGCTGCTAGTACCTGGGGAACCTGCTGGGAGATATAACGAGCAGTCCAACTAAGGCCCTGAATTTCTCTCCTCTCCGGAGCAGCCTCACCCGGCACTTCATAAAGCGGTTTGCAAACACATGAACAGAGAGAATTTTTAAGCAATATCTAACTCTTTTTAGCAGCTTCAGAGGAGACTTCTGAGTGGCTAGGAGCCAGAGGGAGGCAGTTCTGGAATCATGTTTTGATCCCCCCCCAGAGCAGTGGAGAGCCTGCTGTGGGTTGGGGTTGGGGAGTGAAGGGAGAGGAAACAACAATTGGCAAATATCTGGAAACTTTTCTGAATTAAGAGTCTGATAGAATCCACACTGCCCGAAGGATGAGGTGGTATGATGCCGAGAAAAAAGTGTTGGATTTGGAATGAAGAGGACAGAGATCAAATTCTGCCTCTTCATGCCCTTGGGCAAGTCACTGAACCCTCTCTGGGCCTTGTTTTCCATATCTGTAAAATGAGGTGTTTGGACTCCACAGCCTATGATTTCCCACTGGCTCTTATTATTATCCTCTTAAAAAACTATACAGAGGAGATTAGAAAGAGAAAGAAAGAAAGAAAAAATCAAAGATGAGAGTAATGGGTAATACATCTATCATTTGGTTCATGGGCACCATATGCCACAAAGCAAAGGCTCCAGGGGGCTAAATCTAACTTGAACTCTCTCTTCCACTCCCCCTGCAAGAAGTGAAAGAGTTGGGAGGAAACAAAACCCAAAACTTATTGACTCTGAGATTCCTGGGGCAATTCACTCTGCCATGGTACTCAATATCAGTCCTGCCATATTGGAACCCATTGTTTCCCTGTAGAACAGGAGGGCCCATTTTGGAGATGGAAAAATAGAGTCTGTGGAGGGCTTTTCAAGGAGGCAAGGACAGAGTGAAAATTAAAGGTCATGGCATCTCATGGGTGAGCATGCATGCATGACAAAAGCCTCCCTTGGGGATGAGAAGTCCTCACAAACAAGTGTCCTAGTAAGGCCACTGCCCACTCTACAAGAGAGTGCGTTCCCTATTAAAACTACATAGGTGACTACCATTTGAACTGAGTTCTGCTTCTATCTCCTTACCAGGTCTACTTGCTGAAAAAGACAGTAATTACTGTCTCTGCAGGACGCCCTGTAACCTGACCCGCTATAATAAGGAGCTCTCCATGGTGAAGATTCCCAGCAAGACTTCGGCCAAGTATCTCGAGAAGAAATTTAACAAGTCAGAAAAGTATATCTCGTGAGTAAAATGGATGAAGAACGTGTAAGGGATAGGGAGAGGACAGGTGGAGACTGATAGGAGATGGGTAAGGGACATAAAGAGGTACTCCTGGAAGAAGACAATGAAAACAAATCTTCCTTCAAAGTGGGAAAAGTTAGATCAAGAAATATGGTGCCCTTATTCTCAAAAAAGATAAGACGTATCATTCACATATATTCAGTCCTTTAAGGTTTATAATATGATAGTATGGCTCTGGACAAGTAACTTAACCTTCCACTAAGTCCCAGACCAGCTGAAATCTCCATTGGTATAAAGGGCTCCCACGTTAGGAGCTCCCCCATGCTAAAGAAACCACAGCCGCTTCTTGTCTTCCCAAGGCTTATGAAGTATTCTTTGCGAAGTATATAGTATAAACATTATTATTCCCATTCTGCAGATTCAGAAGCTAAAGTTTCCCAGCTAGTAACTGAGAAATGTGTCCTGCCTTCAGCTGTGATGCCCCCCAAGGGCTGTGAAGGCATCCTGTCATCAACCAGCAGCCAGGGAGCTCTGAAATGGTGATCCATTCCCCCCTCCCACCTGGAATCTCTTTTGTTCTCCCAAGGCTGTAGCCTCACTGGGAGATGTGGGCTTTGAATCTCCCTGCAAGCAGACTCTATTGAGAGAAGAAACAGCAGGACTTGCCAAGCCCTGCTGCTTTGTAGATATTCTCCAGGAGCACAATTACTTTGACTGCTGAGATGTGTGTTGGTGCCTTGTCTGCTTCCTAGTACAAAACAGGATGGATTAATTTCTGCCAGAAGCTCCCTCCCAAACTCACACCTTCTTTTCCCAGCACCCTCCCCCCAAGCCAGGGTTGCTTGTGGTTTCCTAAATATAGCTCCTGGCATGAGCAACATCCCTGGAAAAGCCCAGGCACTGCCTGCCTGATGCTTGGGAGGAAGAGAGGGATGAAGTTCCAAATTCCAGCATCCAAATGCAACCAGGTGGTGCAGTGGTTAGAACTCTAGACTTTGAGTCAGGACGACCTGAGTTCAAATCCTGCCTAAGATATTTAGAGCTGTTTCCATAGGCATGTAACTTCTCTCTATCTCAGTTTCCTCGTCTATAAAATAATGACATTTACCTCCCTGGGTTGTTATAAGGATAAAATGAGCTAATATTTAGAAATCACTTTGTAAACCTTAAAACACTATATAAGTGCTAGTTGTTACTATCATTTCTATTCCATTTCACTCCCAGCAGAGAGGGAGGATGGGAAGGTGGGGGCAATAGGACTTGTGGACAGCTAGGTGGCTCAGTAGATAGAGTGCTGGAGTCAGGAAGACTAATCTTTGCAAGTTCAAATCCAGCCTCAGACACTTACTAGCTTTGTGACCCTGGACAAGTCACTTAACCCCATTTGCCTTAGTTTCCTCATCCATCAAACAGGCTGGAGAAGGAAATGGCAAACCATTCCAGTATCTTTGCCAAGAAAACCCCAGATGGGATCATAGTCAGACAAGACTGAAACAACTGAAAAAATAACAAAATAAAGGCTTGTAACAGACACCTGATCTATGTCCAGTTTAAGCCAGAAGGAGCTCCTGTGTCTCCAGAACAGACTGGGTCAGAACATTGGTGCCCCCCTGTATGTTAGTACTCACAAAGAGCTTTCAACCCTCGTTGTCCCACTTAAAGAGTCTTGACTTCTTACAGAGTAAATTCCCATGTGCCACAGAAAGCAGAGAGTGGGATTTTCTGGTATCAAAAATATGTGCACTTACAAAAAATAACCTTCCAAAGTGTCTCTCTTGGTACCCCCACCCTGGAAGGTGCCCACCTTGCCACTGGGGACACAAGTTCACAGAGTCTTGGGGACCTGCAAGTCAGATCAGGCAGACATAGGGGAGGGAGAGATAAAGGAGAAAAGGGAGTTGGGTAGCTGGCTTATACGTTTCTAAATATTCCTTCAACAGAGAGAACATTCTCGTTCTGGATATATTTTTTGAAGCACTCAACTATGAGACAATTGAACAGAAGAAAGCATATGAAGTCGCAGCCTTACTTGGTAAGTCAAAGATGCTATTCATGTCTTTCTAAAAACCTCACCCAAGATGTAGGTGGGTTGGTGGTGACAGTAGGGGCAGGCAGGGATCTCTTTGGTGTCTTCCCAGGTGGTACCATTCAAAGTGCTGAACCCAGAGTCAGAAGATGTGAGTTCCAAACCTAGATCTAACATTTCCCAACTGTGTGACCCTGGATAAGTTACTTAACCTTTGTGAAACTCAGTTTCATAATCTATAAAATGGGAGTAATTAACATTGGCACACCTCACTTAAGAGGAAAAAAACTTTAAGCCTTAGCTCTATGAATGAATTGTTTTTATCATTTTGTGGAGCTCATACTATGCTTTTCCAACTCCAGAAATGAAGAACCCTTGTGTTTTGTCTCTAAGTCAGCTGGTCAACAAGCATTTATTAAATGCTTGCTATATGCCAAGCTATGTACTAAGCACTTGGGCCTCTTACGAATGGTTATAGGAAGAGCTAGGTGACACAATGGATAGAGTACCAGGCTCAGAGTCAGGAGGACCTGAGTTCAAATCCAGCATCAGACACTTACAAGTTGTGCAACCCTGGGCATGTCACTTAACCCTGATTGACTCCAACAAAAAAAAAAAAAAAAGGACTAGTAATGTGGTGGGAATAGCATGACTTGGGATTGAGGAGACCTCAGCTAGCTCATCCCACTTCTGCCCAAGCCCCCTCATTATATGACCTTGGCTGAGTAAATCACTTTTCCTTTAGCAGCCTGTTCCACCTTCTCTAATAATAAAAGCTAGCATTTATGTAGTGATTTAGGTATACAAAGCATTTTTGTATTATTTCATTTGATGCTTACAACAACCATGATAGATGGGTGTTAGTATTATTTATTGATTATATTAGATGAAAAAACTGAGGCTAACAGGTTGTGACTTGACCAGGATCACACAGCTAGTAGATGTCTGAGGTAGGATTTGAACTCAGTTCTTCCTGATTCTATGACCGTTCACTCCCCAATCGATGTTCTGGAAGTTGAAGGGAAAAAATAGTGGCCCCCAGAGAAGGGCCCCTAGGAGGCAGGAGCCCAGGAGGAGAAGGTAAGAGTGGGCAAGTAAGAGCAGACTGTTAGGCCCCCACCTATGAAGACCCTCTACATCCAGAAAGCCCCAGAGTTAGCTCTGTGTGGCAAGGGCCCCCCAGCAAAAGGCAAAATAAGGGCCCTCATCCCCCCATCCTGCTCTGACCTTTCACCAGAATCTATATTGTTTGATAGCAGCACCTATAGAATACATAAGTTTCTGGGGTTTCCATGGGTCCAGAAGAAAGGGCCATTTAACACTAGTTTCCCCTACAGATTCAAACCACAGGTTGAGGGGCCTGTCACGGGCCCCTAGAAAGTGTCTGATACCAAAGACAGGTACCCATCTTCAATATCAAAACATCCAGAATTTAAAAATATGATAAATTAGAGAATTCTGTTATTTCAGGAGAATTTTGATGGGATGCTGCTCTTTGCAAAAGGGCTCCAATTAAATATAAAAAGAGGAGTCCTAATAGAGGTATCCCAAAGTAAAATAAAGTGTCTTGACAAGAAGTAAGCTCCCCATCACTGAAAGTATTCAAACTTAGTAGATGAATACTATTAGGGATGAGGTAGATGTATGATACAGCAGTGTTGTCAAACTCAAATAGAAAAGTGGTCACCAAACCCTACATAAGCATCCTGGGGGTCACACATTGACCTAGAAGACCACTTTCTAACATTATATATGGTTTATTGCATTTTATGTATATTGCTAAATATTTCCCAATTGCATTTTAACCCAAAGGTCACATGTTTAAGACCTTAAGAGTTTATGTGCCAGGCACTGTGCTAAGAGCCAAGGATAAAAAGATAAAAGATCATCTCTGTGCTCAAAAAGTTCACAATGTAATGTGGAAGACTTAGGGAAGGTTTTCACAGAATCAAAGAATGTCAAAGCTGGAATAGACCCTCTCTTCCCACAAACAGCTTTCTAGACTAATCTGGACCTGAAAAAGAATCCCATTCTGCAACATGTCAAACAAGTGGCCAAGTAACCATTGCTAACATACCTCAATTGAAGAGGGGCCCACTACATCTGAAGCAGCCTGTTACAGCTTTTGGATAGCTGAAATTGTACCATGTTAGACCTAGAAGAGGCCTTGGAACATAGAATGTCAGAAAACAGAATGTTAGAATGAATCATATTAGTCTTGGAATAGAACATAGAATGTTAACCCTAGAAGATGCCTTAGAACATGGAATGTTAGCAAAAGAAGATGTCTTAGAACATAGAATGTTAGAACATAGTATGTTAGCCCTGAAACAGAACACAGAATGTTGACCCTAGAAGAGGCCTTAGAACAAAGAATATTAGGACACAGACTACTAGAACATAGAATGTTATCCCTAGAATAGAACATAGAACGTTAGTACTAGAGGAGGCCTTAAGATAAAATTTTAGCACTAATAGAGGTCTTAGAACTAGAAAGTTAGAGGGGGCAGAGCCAAGATGGTGGAGTAGAAATAGCACTTCCAAGGTGCTCTGCCACACACCACTTCCAAACTATGTAAAGGGGGACTCTGAACAACTTCTGGAACCCCAGCACCCACAGAACAACACAGAGAAGCTAACCTCCCACTGAGGACAGCCCAGCAGCCATGCAGGGAGGGCCAGCTCAGCTCTCTAGGAGCCAACAGCCCAGCGCGCCCTGGGGCTAAAACTGAGCTGCAGTTTTAGCCCCAGGGCGGCCAGGCCAGCAACTGGCTGGAGGGACCCCAGAACACCAGCAGCTATGGCGATTCCAGAATTATCAACACAGACATGCGTAGGACAAAGTAAGGGGTTAGTGTCCTATGGACTTTGGGACCAGTATTTGGGGAACGCATTGGCTTCCTCCCCTGGGGGCTAGAAACCACTAAGGAGACACTCGCCATTTTGCAGCTTCAGTGGCAGCATCAGCTCCTGGCCTGCGAACTGTAGGGAGATCCAGCGATCAGTCTTGGAGGTTAATCGCTCTTGCTTTAACCTGCTTGGATCTGGATTGTGATCTGGGGGGAGGTCTGGGGTGAGTATCCAACTTGCCAGAACCAGAAGTTGTGAAGACCCCAACATTCAGGACGGAAGCTCCCCTATCTGGTGGCAAAGTCTTACTGTGGCAACAAGCCCAAAAGTCAAGTAATTAAGTGGCAACATGCCTAGGCAAAGGAAACAAAATAAACAGAAAAATGCAACATTAGACTCCTATTTTGGGGGCAAAGAGGATCAAAGCAGGGAACAGGAGGAGGACTGTGAGGTCAGAAATCCTGCTCCAAAAGCCCCAAAGGAAAATATGAGTGGGTTACAGGCCATAGAGGACCTTAAGAAGCAGATTAGAGAAGTGGAAGAAAAAATTGGGAAGAGAAATGAGAAGGATGCAGGAAAAGTATGAAATGAGAGTCAACAGCCTGACTGAGGAAAATAACACCCTAAAAAATAGACTAACTCAAATGGCAAGGGAGGCCCAAAAGGGCAATGAGGAGAAGAATGCCTTACAAAGCCAAATTTGCCAGATGGAAAAAGAATCTCAAAAGCTCACTGAGGAGATCATTCCTTCAGAGTTAGACTGGAGCAAATAGAAGCTAATAACTTTATGAGAAACCAAGATGCTGTTAAACAGATCCAAACAAATGAAAGAATAGAAGGCAATGTGAAATATCTCATGGGAAAAGCCACTGACCTGGAAAATAGATCCAGGAGAGATAATTTAAAAATTATTGGACTACCTGAAAGCCATGATCAAAGAAAGAACCTAGAAATCACCCTTCAAGAAATTCTCAAGGAAAAATGCCCTGATGTTTTAGATCCAGAGGGCAAAATAGAGGTTGAAAGAATCCACAGATCACCTCCTGAAAAAGATCCCAAAAAGAAAACTCTCAGGAATATTATAGCCAGGTTCCAGAATTCCCAGATCAAGGAGAAAATACTACAAGCAGCCAGGAAGAAACAATTTCAATATTGTGGAAACACAGTCAGAATAGCCCAGGACCTGGCAGCTTCTACACTGAGGAATCGAAGGGCATGGAATATGATATTCCAGAGGGCAAAAGAACTGGGAATGAACCCAAGGGTCACCTACCCAGCAAAACTGAGTATTTTGTTTCAGGGGAAAATATGGTCATTCAGTGGAATAGAGGACTTTCAAGCATTCTTGAGGAAAAAACCAGAGTTGAATAGAAAATTTGACATTCAGACACAAGAAGCAAGAGATACCTGAGAAGGTAATCAGGGAAAAGAAATCAAAAGGAACTTATCAGAATTGAACTATTTACATTCCTACATAGAAAAACAATAACTGTGACTGATGAAACCTTTTTCAGTATGAAAATAATGGAAGAAGAGTATATGGGCATATGAATACATATGTGAATGTGTGTATATATGTTTACAGTTATACATGGATAGAGGGCACAGGTTGAATTTGGTAGGAAGGGATGATACTTAAGGGGTGAAGTTATGAGGTGAGAGAGGAGAGTGGCAAGAGGAGATGGGGAGAGACAGGGTAGGGTAAACTATCTCATGTAGAAGAAGCAAGGGGAAGTGGCTGCAGGGGAGGGGAAGAACAGGAAGGCAAAAAGGCAAAACCATATTCTCATTGAATCTGGCTCAGGGAGAGAATGACATACATACTAAATGGGATATCTCACCCTGCTGGAGAGTAGGGGGAAGGTGAATGAGAGGGGGGATGATGGAGGGGAGGGCATTCTGGGGGGAGGGGAGGTTGGAAGTACCCACTATCAAAGAGGGACAGGATCAAAGTAGGGAATGGACCAGGTGGGGGGTGGGATGGGTGGGAGGGAATTATAAGCAGCCTTTTACAATATATCTACTATGGTAATGTTTTGCATAGCTATACATGTACAACACATACTGAATTGTTTATCTTCCCAGAGGGAATGGGTGACAAGGGAGGAAGGGAATGGATCTGAAATTCAAGGTTTTAAAATTAAATGTCTCAAATATATATAAATACTATTATTAATACTATTTTGCATGTAATTGGGAGATAAAATGTTCAGGGATTGGGGCACAGAGACTCACCTCGCCCTAATGGTAAAGTCAAAGGGGGTATGGGAGAAGATATGGGAGAGAGCAGATTGGATGAGGGAATATCTTGTGGGACTACTATTCTGGGGTGGTGGGGAAAAATGGGGAAAAATTGTAACTCAAAATATGGCAGAAATGAATGATGTAAACCAGAAATTAATAAAGCATTTGTTAAAATTTTTAAAAGAACATTGAATTTTAAGAGTGGAGAATGTTGGTTCTAGGAAGGACCTTGGAGGTCATCTAATCAAACCTCTCACCTCCACAGAGGAAGAAGCTGAGCCCCAGAGAGGAGCACTGACTTGTCTAAAACCACACAGTTAGTTGGACTAGAGCCGAGGTCCAGTGATTTCCAGGCTAGCTCTTTCCACCATAAGTATTATTGTGTAAATGGCTTGGAGTTCATAGCAGAAAAAAGAAGCCATGTAAAAACAGTTGTTGATTCTAGACTGAAACTCCCTAATATGATTGAGACCCTAGAAATTCAGTGGATGAAAGCATTTTATGTGTCTTACTCATACAAAATTGCCTTGTTTATTTATCTTTGTATCTCACTGAACACAGTGCATCTAGTAGGCATTTAAACGGTGTGTTGAATGAATGAACTGAGATTAAATTACTCCATATTCTGAATCAGTGGACCTCACATTAGTGAGGTTTTACTGTGTCAGCATCTCCCGGTGTGAATTCCAGTCAATTCAATTTAACAAGTATTTATTGAGAGCCTGTTTACTATGTGTAAGGGTGAAGGCTCTTTCAGTCTTTGGAACAGAGCATCGTGGACTATCAGAGTTGGGAAGGGCCTCCAAGATCACCTGGTCCAACTTCTTTTCAAGAAGGAGAAATGGAATCCTAAGAAGCCAGGGAAGGGGAAGACTTGCCCTACATAGCCAGTTGACTGTAGGGTCAGCATCCTAGTCCAATGTTTTTGCATCTAACACTTTATCCTGGCCTAGGCCTGGACACTGAAATTTGGGGGAAATAGGAGACTGAAATCTTTCCCCCATTGTAGTGGGGACATGAGAAAGTGAGCATCTCCCATCTTCTGTTCTGGGTGGCGCAAGGAATAGAGCACCAGACTTAGAATCAGGAAGACCTGAGTTCAAACCCTGCCTCACTTACTAGCAATATGTCCCCAGGAAAAGTCACTTAACATCTCTCAGTCTCAGTTTCTTCATCTATAAAATGGGGACAATAATAAGACCTACTTCACAAGGTTGTTATGAACTGAAATAAAGTGAAAGGCTTTGTAAACCTCAAGGTACTGTAGAAATAATAGTCTTATTTGTTGTTACTGGTCAGTCCTTTTTTAGTGTCCAACTCTTTGTGACCCCATTGTGGATTTTCTTGGCAAAGATACTGGAGTGGTTTGCCATTTCCTTCTCCAAACTCATTTTATACGTGAGGAAACTGAAGCAAACAAGGTGAAGTGACTTGCCCAGGGTCACACAGCCAGTAAGTTTCTGAGACTGGATTTGAACTCAGGAAGAGGAGTCTTCCAGACTCCAGGCCTAGCACTCTTTCCAGTGCACCACCTAGCTGTCCCCGGTGTTATTATTTCCCCTGAAATCTGCTCTTCAAGAAAAAAACAACTGAGAAAGTCATCCAAACTAAAGATAAAATGACTGAGAAGTCAAGCGTGTTCTCTGTGGCAGAGAAAACAGAATTTAACAGATGAGGACACTGGGTGAGGCAGAAGTTAAGTGACTTGGTCAGGGTCACACACTACTAAGCACATGAGGCAGGATTTGAAGTGCTTTATCCATTGCCCCACCTAGCTGTTTCAGGAGGAAGTGAGTTCCCCATCCCTCGTGGTCTTCAAGCAGAGGCTGGATTGCCGCTTGTCTCAGAGATAGTGGATATTATTCAGGCACAGGCTAAACTCGGACGCTTCTAAGGTCCCTTCCACTCTGAGAGTCTGTGATTCCCAGCCAGGAGGGGAGGCAGTTTGGTCCAATGTAAAGGGTTCTGGATTCAAAACCTGGCACTTACTACCTTTGTGACCTTGAACAAGTTATTAAACCACTCTAAGGCTCAGTTTCTTCAACTGTAAAATAGGGGGCTGGACTAGATGGCCTCTGAGGTCCCTTTTGGACCTAGCTCTAGGATCCTATGATCCCAAAAATGTTTATCAAGAGCCTGCTATGGGTAAGGCTCTCAGACCATTGATGTTATTGAACTTAGACACCATCTATGTTTGGCCTAAACCAATAAGATGAGGCTCTGAGGCTGGAAACGCTGAGATGAACAGGGGAAGTTGGGGGCACAGCCAGGCCCTTCATGGCCCCCTCCACCCCATCTCTCACTCTGTGAGATGACCCCCCCGCTTATGCCTACAACCAGCTCTGACCAGTACTCAACCTGAGACTCCAGAAGCCTGCCACTGAGTTCCAAGGTGGATGGCTTCTCTTTCCTTCACTTTGCCTCCCCAACGCTTTGGCCTGGAACACAGCCCAGGCACAGTTTTCCCAACAGTAAATAGGGTTTGTAGCCAAGCCACATAGGTTGCTATGGCACTGACATGGAACAGCTCTGGGTGAGGCGACCTCCTCACCCTGGGAGACCAGCATCTTCCCTTGTCCTCATGAGATGTCATCCCCAGCAAGAACGGAAACGCTTGCCAAGCCTCTCACTGGGTCTGACCTTTATTTCCTGAACTGAATCCATGATGTGTTCTCATGCCACCTACATTAAAAAAGATGGAAGGGAAAAGGAAGCTTGAGATCCAGCTTGCCAAAGATGTTTATGCTAGCTCTGATGGGAAGAGGGGCTCATTTCTGGCATCCTCTTCCTTCTCCCCTCAACAGCAAATAATACTGCCATCTGCCCATCATTCAGCAGGGGAAGGTGCTGCCCGAACACCCCAGAGCCTTCTGCCTCCCCTTCACACACTCCCACACACAGATACACACATACCACACAGACACATATACACACATACCATATGTACACTACACACATCCCACACATATATATATACCACACACATATATACACATACATACACATACCACAACCACACATACACACATAAACCACATACACACAGTACACACACCACACACATTACCATCTATAGGGAACACATGTATACAGAGATACATATAAATATTCACAAAGAGAATTTCACCATGGGAGAAGAGTCATTGTGACCACTGGCCACCAACCTCTGGGAGACAATCTCGGCCACCTATGGATTCATCTCAGGCCACTTGGCAATTACATGTTTTTTGTTTATCCTTCATTCTCGAAGAGGACCAATGGCATCAGGAAGGTGATGACTTGACTTGAAAGTGAATTAGATTTAAGTGAGACAGGGCTGTGCAAAGTCACCAGCCTCACTTTCTCCTCCAGAGCTATATGGGTCCTGTGGCCAGAAATAGATCAGGACAACTGAAGATGGCCTCAGAAGGGAAACCTTTCCCAGGTCTCAATTTGTCTGAGGCAACACCCATTCAGTGATTAAGGCTAAGTAAGGAATGAGGAAAAAGATGACCTAGTTTGCCTTTTTTGTTTCTGCCATATGTTCTTAGTCAGCTCCAAAGGAAGGAGCATCTAGACCTCATTCAATGAGAGAACAACGGAGGCAATGTAGATTCTATAATGATAACTGCATGTGAGTCATGAGTGTGAATCTTGCCTCTCATCCTGGCCTGGGAGGCAACCCATGTCTTCTTTCTCATTCTGTATTATGGTTTCTCCATCTCCAGAGAGAACTCTGGGGATTCTTACCAGAGTATTATAAGACAGGGTCCATGATCACATCCTCTCAGGGGAGCATGGATATATACACTACAGAAGCTACCTTCCTGGGGAAAATAAAAATGGACTTTTCTCTTCTCTCCACAGGGGACATCGGTGGTCAGATGGGATTGTTTATCGGTGCTAGTATCCTTACAATCCTAGAGCTCTTTGATTACATTTACGAGGTAACATTCACAGTTGTTTCTAAATTCCTAGGAAATGTGATGCTCTCCAGACACTGACCCTAAGGCCCTCTCTGTACATTCCAGCACCCAAATTATAGAATGACGCTCTAAGATCTACTGTTCCACAAACCACAGGAAAGTGACTGTGGTTCTGTGGACAAAACGCTGACTCAAGATCAGAGGCCCTGAGTTCAGATCTCACTTTTAGCTCTCACTACATGGGTAAGCTTGGATAAGACATCTGAAGCAGCTTCTTCATCTATAAAGTGTGTGAGCTGAACTAGGCAGCCTCTGGGGCCCCTTCTACTTCTTGATCTAGGACACGGTGCCAGACTGTCCCCACAGATCCCTACCTCTCTGTCAGTCATGTCCAACCCCAAAGACTGACTACAGATAAATGTCCAGACCTTGAGCCCATCAGCAATCGGAGTTACTGAAGTCTCTCTGTGAGCAGAGCTCTACACTAAGGCACAATGGGGAGAGAAGAAATATGGTCTCTGATATAAAGTAGTTATCAAGGGTGTGAGCATGTGTATTCTGAGTGACCCAAGCTAGAGGTCAAGGCTACTCCAAAGACACAGGATGAAGCACCCCTCGATCCCTTCTTCTTTACCTCTCCTTTCCCCTCACTTTCCTTCCTCTATACTTCCCCTTTTCTTCCTCCTCATTTAGCTTCTTTCCTCTCCTCTCTTCTCCTATTTTCTCTCCCCCTTTCCCTCCCTTTTCCCATCCCCACTTCCTTCCTATACTCCCATTCCCTTCCTTTCTCCCACAATATCCCCCATTCAGACCTGCCTAGCTTTGTTTCTGGTTTCAACCACCACCTAGAGACAAAAGCCCCAACTTCTGGCATAGATAGAGAGGTACATAGATAGAAAGATAGATAGATAGATAGATAGATAGATAGATAGATAGATAGATAGATAGAGATGGATAGATAGAAAGACACATATATGTATATAATATATACATACATTTATATATAGTTTGTGTTTATTATATCTTTTGTATGTATGTACATGTATATGTATATTGTTTGTGTGTATGTATACATATATATACAGACATATACATGTGTATATCTCCAAGCCTGCCTATTCTGAACAATATCCATCTTAAAATTCCATACGTAGATTGATATGCATTAATATCTGTGTATTATATGTACAAATCTAGGTACCTATGTGTATATTTGTGTTTATGCATGAATCTCTCTAAGCCCCAAACAAATGGTTCCCCTATTCTGAACAATATTCAGGAGAGAAAAATTCCATTGTTGCCTGAAGCAGTCTTCAGAGGTTTCTGGCCAGATCAGCTGTGTTTAAGCCCATTCATCCCCACCTTGTACTGGTGGAGTTTCATTTTATTTTATTCCATATGTATACATATATGTAAATGTGTGTATGCACTTATATATACACACATATGTGTGTGCATTGTTTCTATATAACACATGTAATATACGAGTATATCCCATTTCTCATGTACATTGCTTTGTTTATTTACTCTGCCTGAGTCTAAAGCTGCTACTGCTGCTGTGTGTGCTATGGTAATTTTGTGTGATTCTGATACTTGAGGCCATCCAAGTCTGTTTCTTTTTCAGCTGATAAAAGAGAAGTTGTTAGATCTACTTGGGAAAGAGGAGGAGGAAGGGAGTCACGATGAAAACGTGGTAAGAGGGGATTGTGGGTTTAAGGTTTGATTGGAGTTTTACTGTTTTCATAAGCCCTTCAGATTTCCTCCTGTGGGTTCAGACCTGCCCAGAGATCCCAACAAAGTAGAGGCTTCCTGTCCTCGCATATTCCCTGCCTTCAGTGAACAGTTCTCTACCCAGGATGGGCTGGCATCTCTGGGAACACTGTAGGATCTTGTGCCATACTAGAGCAGGCCTGCCAGCTATCCAGAGATAGCCCTAGCCTGGTTGCTCCAAGGCCTCAGGAGGCTTTAGCAGACATTCCCTTCTTCATTCAGAAGTGGAAGGCCTGTCTGTCCCCATTGGGAACCTCTGTATTTCATTCTCAAAGTAGGACAAGCCAGAAAGGTAGGGTGTGGATTAGCTGAGTGAGCATCCTTGCCATAGAGGAGCAACAGCACACAAACCTCAGCTGCATTGATTGCAGCTAAATTAACAGATCCAAGGGAGCAGTTCACAGGCTGCCTTCCATTACAAGCTAATGCTAGTCAGGTGTGAGTGGGGCAAGGGAAAGTGCTTGTTCACCCAGAGGAATGATGTGCCTTACAGGAAAAACAAATAGAAATCAAAGTTTCCCTAAACGTTGACTTCCCCCACCACCAAATCCTTGGGTTCAAGGAAATCTGAGGCTTACGCCACATAGGACTGAAGAGATCACTGGAGTTCCCCACCCACACTGGAAGGGGACCCAAGGGAGCCACAGTGGGATACAAAAAACCCTGCATATTCTGAGTAAGCTGACTTCTTTACAGCTTGTGCTACAAGGGGTGCTTCCTAGACCCCCTTCTTCCTATCTGGGAGGAAAAAGCAATATGGCGCCCTTGTAGGCAGCTGAGTAGCACAGTACAGAGACAGCAAAACTTGGGGTCAGGAAGACCTGAGTTCAAATTCTGCCCAGACACTGTACAACTTGGCAAGTCATTTATGCTCTCTAAGACTCGTTTCTTCATTTGTAAAATGAGAGATTAGGACTCAGTGACCTTGAGGGCCCCTTCCAGCTTTAAATCAATGATCCTATGACCCCTGCCACCATCTTCCTAGAAGACAAGTGCCCTAGATGTGTCCAAATTCCACTCCAGATCGCAAATTGGGAAACCACTGATCAGTGGGCCACAAGTGCCTCAGGATTGGGGTGGACCAAGGGGACATACTGAAAATTAACCATCCACTGCTTAATATTATGAGTACCTCAACCCTAGGCAGTGCTTTTCACTAAGAGCCATTGCTTTTCATATACCTCAAACAACTAATGCCATGGGCTGCCCAGAGTCCAGCACTTAGCACAATCTGGAGATGTGAATAAGAAATGACCAGGCCATGTGGGTAGTTCAAGGAAGAACTCCATTTATTGATTATCAGGACAAGGTTTTTATAGAGCAATGAGACAAAGGAAGGGGACTCAAGTATTCTTATCATTATCTTAGTCTGTTATCTCCTGGAAGTAGCACAGAATAGATAATTTGATAAGGATTTGTTATCTAGGAGACTAAAATCTTAGGGTAAGACCTTTGATCTAGGCCTCAGGTACCTACTAATGCAGCCACAGTCATAAACGGATACAATTGAGAGCAAACTTCAAAGCCAAAGCTGCAATCCTCAAAAGACATCACATTTAGGGCTGACCACCTGAGTGCTGAATCAAATATTTTGGCTCTCAATAACTAAAATCTTGGGGTATAGCCTATTGATCTCAGAACTCAAGAAACATCCTTATAAGTGTAACCCATAACAAAGAAATCAGGAGCTAACTTGATGAAAAGTAGCATCTCAAAGAGATTCTTGTTTTAAAGTCCACTATTAGGATTTACTATCTGAGTTCTGAACCAGGCTTCTTTGGCTCCCCACAAACTAGGAATTTCTTCTTCTGATGCTTTCCTCTGAGCAATCCAGAAGCAGTTACTGAACACTTAATATATGTCAGGCACTGTCCTGGGTGCTTGGGATAGAAATATGAAACAATCCTCAATCTCAAAGAAGCTCCATTCTAATATGCTAATAAGGTGGGGTTCTTTACAGAACTAGAGCAGACAATCTAGGGCCTGACTTCTGTCCCCTGGTGAATGTGTCCCTTCTAATCCTTCTTCCTTTTGACTTTCAAACATGGTCTGATCTTTCTTGATGAAAGAAAGGAAGGGAGGGAGGAAGGAAGGAAAGAAAGAAAGTCATGACTTACATGACTCTACTTTTCTCCTACCTTAATCCCCCTACCTACCTAGGAATGCTCCCTCATCTCTTACCTGAGACTCAGTCCACAGTCCTCTAACCTGATGTTCAATACTCTCTCCCTCAAAAGTTAATCTCTTCTCAGGACTCTAACCATCACCAGAGCAGTAACTAGAAATTTTTTAACCTAAGGCAAGTAGCATAAACCACACCCATGAAAAGCAGTACCAAAGATATCTTCTAGAGGCAGTGAGTGTGAAAGGGACAGTTGAAAGGAGTTGCTCTGGAGTAGAAAGCTGTACCATCTGATAGTTTTCTATATTACCTGATTATTCTTGTTAAATAGATTATTGTTCTTATTTCTAAGCTGCTAAATGACTACATGTGCTAAAAAGAACTTTCAAAATTCAGCAGCCTATGACAAAGACCCAGTCACCTGTCCTAGTTATAGCTAAATTATAGCCTTAGATGTCTCATCATGGCATAATGCATTGGACACTGGACTCGGATTCAGACATAATTGGATGCAAAGCTCTCCTCAGACCCACACTAGCTTTGTGACCCTGGACAAATTCTCTAGACCTTGGTTTTCTCATAAGTAAATTGAAGGTGCAGTCAACCTAATGACCTCTAATGTCCTTTCCAGGTATATACCTGTTATCCTGTTAGACTATCATTTCCTCAATCTCAAAATGTCCAAGCTGAATTTATCATCATTTACTTCCTCTTCTCCACTCTGACTCATTTTATGAATTGTTTTGTTGCTAGTGGTGTTACCCAGAATCCTGAGCTAGAAACCTAAGAATCAACTTGGACTCTCCTTTCTCTGTCCCTTGCAGACAATGTTGCTAATTGTTGTGATTTCTCTTTTGGGATATCTTCCAGATTCATCCCTTCCTTTCCATTCCTGCTGCCACCATTGTAGTCCAAACTTTCCTCATTTCATGCCTGGATTACTGCAATAGCCTCACGGCTAGTCTCTTGGACTCATATCTCTTCCCATTCCTAACAATCCATCCCTGGCAATCCTATATACTACTGCCAAACTAATCTTCCTAACAAACCACATATATGCATAGCAAAATGGAAAGGCTCCATTTGTAATCAAAGGAACTGCTGGATTCAGATCTTTTTCCCATGACTTAGTACTTATGTAACCTCTGTGGGCCTTAGTTTCCTCCTCTGGGAAATGAGGAGTTTTTATTAGAGCACTGGATTTGGAAATAACTGGAGTATGAACCTTAATTCTGTCACTTAACTCTGTGATGTTGAGCAAATCTGGGCCTCACTTTCCCCATCTGTAAAATGGAGTTTCACTAAATGGCCTCCAAGGTTCAATCTATGATCTTGTCACTCCTCTACTCAGGAACTCATAATGACTCCTTTATCACCTACCAAATCAAATCCAGACTCTGTGACCTTGGATGAGTCACTTCTTTGAGCCTTTTTTTCTCTAAAATATAAATGCTTCCAAAAGTTTATGTGGTCCCTTCTAGCTCTAACTATAATACTTAGAATATTTATAAAATATTATGTTTGTATAGAATTATAAATCATATAATAATTATAATGTTATAACATAGAGCAACAATTCAAACCCAGCTTCTCTGACTCCAATTCAATGCATTTTACACTACACCATGCCTTCTCCCTCAGCCTAACTTCCAAAGCTCTCCCTAATGTGCCCCCACACTTTCTGTCCAACCATATTTCTTACCTCTCCCCAGCATCCACCCTCTGTTCCACTCAAATCGATCTCCTTATGGCTATACATTTCCCCTTGATCATTCCTGGTTCTATACCTTTGCTCAAGCTGTTTTTGTAACCTGGGATGCCCCCCCTCCCCTCTAACTATTCATATCCCATCCATCCAAGACCCACTCAGAATCAGAGAATCTGAGAGTCAGGAAGGACCTCAATGTTCATTTTGTCTGATTTATGCCCTAAAGGAGCCCCCAACCACAACATACCTGGTGAGTAGTCACCTAGCCTATACACCAAGATCCTGATGGTGGAGAGCCTGCCACCTCCTGAGGCAGCCTCTTCTTCCATGTTTGGACAGCACTCATTTGTTGTTAAATTTCAGGCCTCAGATTTCCTCTTTAAGTTCATATCTGTTCCTCCCGATCCTGCCCCCTTGGACCTAACAGGACAAGATGAATCTAACTACATACATAACAACCCTTCATACACTTGTTTTAGAGGCATTTGGGGTGAGTGACTTGGCCACGGTCACAAAGCTACTAAGTGCCTGAGGAGAGATTTGAACTCTAATCCTCCTGACTCCAGAACTAGTGCTCTATCAACTGCACCACCTAGCTGCCCCAACCCTTCATATACTTGAAGAAAGCTATCAGTCACATTCCCCCTCACTGCCCCATCCCTAACTCTTCTCTTTGCCATTCTAAATATCCTCAGTTCCTTCAATCAAGTGTCATCTCTTAGAGGAAGCTTTCAATAATTCACACACACATACACACACACACACACATACACACACACATTCCTTTTTTCTGAACTCCTATTGCATTTATTGTCACCTAGTTTAAGCTCTGATTGATCTGCTACATATATATATATATATATATATATATATATATATATTCATTCATTCTGTGTCCCCTCCTAGACTGAAGACTCTGAGGCATCTTTGGATTGCCCATAGAGGCTAGCAGAGTACCGTATACAAATAGGCATTCAAAGAACTGGCTGACTGGCCAGTTTTCTTTTTTTTCCTTTCTCCTTCTCCTGCCTTCTTCCTCCTCTTTCTTCTCCTCCTCTTCATCCTCTCCTTCCCTGCTTCCTCTTGCCCTGATCTGTTCTGCCATTGATGCCATTCACCGTCCCTCAGTCACGGGGCCCCTCGGTGCTGGCTGAGTTGGTCTGCCACTGCACTGCGTCACCTGGTCCCAACTTTCCTTGCCTGAAGCACCTCATTTGGTTCCCTTCTATGCTCCAACCCTTCCTCAAGCTTTATTTTTAGCAGTACACTTGCCCAAAGCATTCAGTGTTTTCTCAGAGCGAGCAGAGGAACAGGGCCAGTCCGATGATTTCTGCCCACCTTCTCATGCTCCCATCTCTCCTACCCCACTCTATCCAGAGCTGACCTAAGGAGGGTTATAAAATGATAGGGTGCTTTTTTATCTGAAACTAAGTAGAGTGTAGTCCAGCCCAGCACTCTGTACTGGCTCCACCACCCGGGCATACCAGCAGAGGCTGTGCCATTTCTTACCTTGAAGTCTGCCTAAAATCTCTCCCCCATTGCCAACTCAGGTTACTCAAATTCAACTGCTTCTCATTTGATTCCTGAGCTCCTGGAGAGCTCTCCCAGAGGGCCCTTCCTCCATTCCATCCCTTCGACAAGAACATTGACTCAGGTCACCAGCTTGCAATTATTCAGTAATACATCCCCTTCAGAGTGATCTTTGGTTGAAAGCATGGAGAGAGTCAATGGTCTTCCCTTCTCCCTCTGGTCCCTACTGACCTGCACTCCTCATTAGTCAATGGTGGAAGCTAAAGACAATCTTCCAGACCTATGAATGGTCTCAACCTTCCCTTATTTCCTCCTCTCTTGCTTTTCTCTTCATCATTCTCTTTTCTGCTGGCATAGTCTTCATTTTAGACATACAGAGTTATGGACAAAAAAATCCCTGCTGAATCTTAAGTCAGAGTTTAAATCCTGGCTTATCTACTCTTGACCTACATGGGTTTCTGTTTTCCCTCAGTAGTATAGCCATGGGGGAGGGGTGACAATGCTCTATTTGGAGTTAGAGGACGGTAGGTTCATATCCCACTTTTGCTTCTTATGACCTATGTGAACTTTTGTGGGCTTCAGTTTCCTCATCTACAAAACAGAGTTGGACTAGATGACCGATGGGGTCTCTTCTTGCCCTAAATCTGTAATCCTATGAGCCATGATTCTCTTATCGTATGGTTATATGCACTCTTGTACCTCTTCTAGATCCTCTTCCTCTTTTCTAATCCCAGAAAGAATTTTCATTCAGCCTACTCCTGGTTTGGCTGTAGAACCTACCCATAGCTCCACCTGGTCATCTCACATATACAATGCCTTTTGTTACAGAAGAGAGGGAGATAGAGAGAGACAGAAGGGAAAGGGGAAAGGAGAGAAACAAACAGAAGAGAAAGGGGAGAGAAGAGACAGATAGATAGAATAGGGGGGAGAAGGACAGACAGAAGAGAAAGGAGGAAAGGAGAGACACAGACAGAAGGGGGGAAGGAGAGACAGACAAACAGAAGAGAGAGAGAGAAGAGAGAGAGGGAAAGAAGAGACAGAAAGACAGTAGAGAGAAGGGAGACAGAAGAGAGATGGGAAGGAGAGAGACACACAAAATAAAGAGGGGGAAAGGAAAGAAACAGACAGATGAGAGAGGAGGAAAGGAGAAATACAGACAGAAGAGAGAGAGGGGAGAAAGGAGAGACAGAAAAACAGAAAGGAAAGGGGGAAAGGAGAGACAGAAAGACAGAAGAGAGAGGGGAAAAGGAGCGACAGAAAGAAGAGAGAAGGGAGACAGAAGAGAGATGGGAAGGAGAGAGACAGACAAAATAAAGAGGAGGAAAGGAAAGAAACAGACAGAAGAGAGAGGGGCAAAAGAGAGACAGACAGAAGAGGGGGGAAGGAGAGAGACAGACAGAAAAGAGGAAGAAAGGACAGACAGAGAGAAGAGAGAGAGGGGAAAGGAGAGGGAGAAAGAGAGAGAGAGAAACACCACAAAAGCTCAGGGCAACCTAATTCAAATACCCTTCTATTGGGCATATGATCTTAGAACCTTAGATGTTGTAAAGGACCTCAGATGCCACCTAGTCTGATCCCATCTTTTGACAGATGAGAACACTGAGGCTTCAAGCAATTGAGTGATTTGCCTGAAGTTACACAGGTGGTAAGGAGCAGAGTCAGTCTGGACCAAGGCCCTCTGATTCTGTCCTTTTTCCACTGTACTACACTGAGGAAACTGAGACCCAGAGGAGTCAGGGGATTTGCCTAAGATCACAGTTGAAGTGGCAGAGCCAATATTTGAACTCATGTCCTTTGGCTCCAAATCCAGCAATGTCCAAACTGAGTAGCAGAAGATGACAGTCCCAGGGCTTTCCTCTGTCCTGGGACCCCCCTACTTTATGTCTCCAACCCCAGCACTTGAGTGCTGTGAGCTCAGCCAAGCCACCCATCCTTCCCCCTTACCATGGACAGCAGCTGGGTTACCAATATCCCATGCTTATTACTCCCCGAGTCCTTCTGCAGATCGACATGAGCAGACTAGAGGGGAAAGTTCAGTGGAACCATAGACACTGGAGGCAATCTAGGCCATGGAAGCTGATGTCAGGGGCCTGAAAACAAAGGAATCTTTTCTAGAAATATAAACAGTGGGACAATTTGTTCCATGGAATTGGAGGTAGGTAGTGAAGCCCTCTCTCCCATGGAACGAGCAATTGGTTTGGAGTCAGAAAATCTGACACTGCCTGCATTTTTTACCTTGGTTTTTTGACCTTCCTCAGCCAAAATTTCCTCGTCTGTAAAATAAAGAGGGACAGTTAGGTGTCGAGGTGGAGAGTGCTGGACCCAGAGTCGGAAAGTTTCATCTTCCTGAATTCAAATCTGGTCTCAGACACTTACTAGCTGTGTGACCCTGGGCAAATCACTTAATCCTGTTTACCTCAGTTTCCTCACCTGTAAAATGATCTGGAGAAGGAAATGGCAAAGTATTACAGGATCTTTGCCAAGAAAACCCCAGATGGGGTCACAAAGCGTTAGGCATGACTGAACAACAACAAAAAATAAAGGGGCCAGACCTGATGGCCTCTGAGGTCCTTCCAGCTCTAAAACAACGATCCTTTTCACTCTCTCGTCCTGTTTCTTCCTCTGTAAAGTGACAAGATCAGCCTTGATCAGCCTCTAATTCAACCAATGACATCAAGTCAGCAAGCTTTCTTGGAGCATTTACTATGTGCCAGGCACTTCCTGGCCTTAGTGTCATCAAAGTGTTTGTGATGCCCTCTCTCCCCACCCAGAGTCCTCCTTCCTCCCTCTGCTTTGTTCTTGTCGTTCAGTCATTGCAGTCACGTCCAACTCTTTGTGACGCTGTTTGGAGTTTTCTTGGCAAACATCCTGAAGTGGTTTACCGTTTACTTTTCCAGCTTGTTTTACAGAAAAAGAAACTGAGGCAAATAGGGTCAAGTGACTTGCCCAGGGTCACACAGCTAATATGTGCCTTTGGCTGGATTTGAACTCAGAAGAGTCTTCCTGACTCGAGACCCAGCATTCTGTGCACTATGGCGCTACCTAGAGGCTTAGTAATACTGTCCACCAACATAGAGGGAGGCAGAATTGCATGGTGGAAAGAGCTCCAGAACTTGGGTTCAAATCCCACTTCCATGATTTACTCTTGATGTGACCTTGGGCAAGACACAATCTCAGTTTCATCATCTGAAAAATGGGTTGATTGGATCAGCTGGCCTCTGAGGCCCTTTCTAGCTCTAGTTATCTGATCCTATGGCCTGAGCTCAAGTCCTGCTTCAGACTCTCACTCCCCATATGGTCCTGGGCCAGTAACTGAACCTCTTAGTGTCTCCATTTCCTCGGGTGAAAAATGAAGAAGTTGGACTAGAGTTGGTTCTAGAGTTAGACTAGACTAGACCTTTCCAAGACCCTCCCCAGGCTGAGACTTCCCCAGTCACAGAAGCAGGCCCGTATATTGCCCAGTGGCCTCCCAACCAAAGGAGGACTCAGGGAAACCCACTAGAGCCGTGCAATAAGTCTGCTCTGCTGGTCTTCCTCCACAGAGTACCTGCGACGCGATGCCAAACCACTCTGAAACCATCAGCCACACTGTGAACGTGCCCCTGCAGACGACTCTGGGGACCCTGGAGGAGATTGCCTGCTGACACCCCCGCCCCGAGGACGGCCCCGTCCCCCACCCCGATGAAACAAACCCGAACTCTGAGACCCTGAGACCCAGGAAAGGGGACGGCAAGCTCAGGGCTGAACCCAATGAAAAGAGTCAATCGCTATGCATTTCAGAATATCTCTATATACACCACACACACACACAACAAAACAAAGCAAAACAATCTGCCAAAACCTAGCAAGAGCCACCTTTGACTTGATTCCGTCCTCGTTCCCCATGGGGTGTGACTCTCTTCTCCGGAAGAGAATTCCAGTTCTGGAACTGTGCGTAAACCAAGCCGGCCATTCCTCCTACTTTACTGCCAAATGTAGAAAACACTTGCATGCCTGCCCTTTTTACAGCGCCGTGTCCATCTGTCTTTCTAAGCCACATTCCCCCTTTGCGGTTTCTGGTTTTCACTCCGAGGCCCGAGCGCTGGCGGGACGAGATCACAGCCCTGACCTCTCTCCCGATGACAAAAACCACCTTTACTAACTGCTGGCCTGAATGAGAATAAAAACCCAGCCACCGAGTAGGACTCTGACAGACCCTCGAGTGCATTTTTGTCCTTGTGTAATTTTCACTGGTTCTTCCAAGAAAGGGCCAGGCATTGTGACGGCCACGCCCTCCTCCCTCAACCCCAGCTGGCCCCTCGGGGTCCTTAGCTCCCAGCTGCCCAGGGAGCCTGGGGACCGACTCAGTGGCCTAGAAGATCTATTCATGACTACTCTGTTGTGTTTCTGTTGTCATGTAGCTTGTACACCAGGTCCTTTTTCTTTGACATGGGGGAGGAAGAGGTTGGTTGGTTTTTTATTTTTTTCTGTTTATTTTTCTTTAAAGCTTTCATGGGATTTCGTTTGTTTGGAATTTTCTTTACCATTAATTTATTCTGTGCTCCAACCACAATCATATTAAAGCTGGTCTTGTGGAAATGGCCAGTCTGTGTTCTTTCTGCCTTGTCTCCAAACCCTAATGGCTATCTCAGAGGGCCCAGACTGGGGCCAACTTTCTACGATGGGCACAATCATTCTGTGGTTATCCTGTCAAGGGGGCTGCTGGTAGACTGGAAGCTGACCAAAGAGATGCATTTCACACTAACATTTGTTTCAGGAACCCAGAATGTAAACCAGCCCTACTTGGCAGGCTTGTTGATGAGGGCTCTCATGGCCTATTTCAAAGTAAATGAGATTTCAGCAACAATTGTACTCAAAAGGCAAAATTTGTCAGTTCCCCTGCTTTGGATTTTCCATAGGCCTCAAAGCGTCTCACCCAGTCCTAAAAGGCACCTATGCCCTCATATTACTCATGATTCTTCACTGGTCTTGTTCTATCTTTGGAGGCAGTATGGAATAGTAGATGGAACATTGGACTTGGAATCAGAAAGACCTAGGTTCGAATCCAACCTCAGATACTAGCTAGCTGTGTGACCTGGGAAAGTCACCTCAGCCTCAGTTTCCTCATTTGTAAAATGAGGGGATGGATTTGATGGCCTTCTAAGGCCTCTTTTAGCTCTCAGTCTGTGATTCTATGATGCCTAACAAGAGCCATATGCCTTGAACCTTCAACCTAGTATGATAGAATAATCCTTGGGTTTGAATCCTGGCTCTGCTCCTCCGCTGTGTGACCTTGGGAAATATGACTCACCCCTCTGAGCTGTAGCTCTCATCTGTAAAACAAAGATGTTGACCTCAATGACTTCAAAAATCTCTTCAAGCACTCTCTCAGTGACCCTGAGATCTTTGCTTATCAAAACTTATTTTACCCGTGTCTTATTCCCTGTGGGTCCCACTATTAACTAATTAATTGGACAAACGAAATCAGATTAATATCTCACAATAGGGATGACACCTTCCTTGGCAACATTTACATTTTGGCCTAGGCTCTCAGTGCCTGAACCCACATTATAACATGGAGCATGGGTTAGGGTAACCTGGATCATGATAAGAAATCTTTTGCTGATGTTGGCCACTAGCCCCAAAGGGGCAGTTCTCAAAGTATGGTCCACAATAGGGACCTTGGGTATTTTACTTATGAAACAAGCAATGCTGATAACCCCACAATGACCACAGGTATGGATCAGTATCAAGAGGTAACATGATATGGTGGGAGGGTTCAAAATCCTAGTTCTGTTATTTAATGCCTGTGTGACCTTAGACAAGCCATTCCACTCCTCTGGACCTGTTTCCTAATCTGGAAAATAAGGGGACTGGACCAGCTGACCCCTGAGATCTCTTCTGGCTTTATATCTATAATCCTAAAGTCACCCTAAACTTTCCCTCATCAGTTTCAGGCACCAGAACTGTGAGTGCTGTTTGGGGCTTTCCACATGGAAAGCTATATATGGTGTCTCAAAAACCTTAAGTAAAGCTTAAAGCTATGAAAGCTTTAAACTGCACCAAGACTTTTGGGACATGCCACAGAGTAACCTGTTCACTATAATACACAACCTGTGTACTAACCTTTATCCTTAGGTAACATCTTGATACAGCATGACCTGGACTTAAGAACAAAACCTTAATGGTAATCTTCATCATCATGTATGTGTCCAAGAAAAGCTTCACAAAGCAGGCCACAGAGAAGTGACATGGAGAATGTCCTTACCTCAACTTGTTTTTAAAAAATTCATTCGAAGCAGGAAAAACAGAGTCCAGGACCCAGCAAGACTGGTCCACCACGAGAGAAGGGGGAAGCAGGGCAGGACTTCACCTGGGGAAGGGAAGTCAAGGGAAGAAAACTTCTGCTAGATTCCTATTTTGATTAGTCTTGCTGAACAGGTGCTAAGCTCAATTGTTTCTAGCTGCTAAAGTAGTATAAGTTTTGCTAGTACCTTCCACATTTTGACACCCTGAACCACTGCCACATCCACTGGCCTATACTCCAACACATACTCATCAACCATGTCTCTTTATTAATAAACAAGCACTTATTAAGCACCTACTATGTACCAGATGCTATGCTAAGCCCTGAAGGTTGAATAATAAGAAGGCAATCATTTTTATCCTCAAGGATCATACATTCTAACTTGGAAATATACAGTGGACCCACAGAATATAAAAGCCTCAACTATATTCCATAGGCTGCTATAGATACTAGCCAGGCTCCTGAAATTGGTGGTGTTGAACCAGAGAGTTTTGTTATCCAAAGTGTTACTGAGATAGCTCAGTGCAATGGAGAGAATACTGGACTGACAGTCAGGAGGCCCAGTCTCTGATCTTCCCACACTGTGGTCTTGGGAAAATCATTTCAACATTCTGACCTTCCATTTTCCCATCTATAAATAGGGGTCATGAGCTCTGCCTATTCCAGAATCATTGTGAGAATTGAATGAGGTAATATGTGTCGAAGTGTCTTAAAACACTGCTCAGTTTTATGCCAATATGAGGAGTTACTGTTGTATATTTGGGAAGAGATTATCTTAATGCGCCTATAAAATATTCTCTTAGCAAATATCTCTTTTCCTCCCCATCACTCCTACTGGTTTCTTTGTGCTGGATCTTTTAGGTGGTTTTGGTAGGGAGGTGTTTGTTTCTTTTTTTATTTGAAGGGAGCAAGTAGGCAATGATTGGTAATGGAGAAGAGAATCCACTCACCAAGTATTTATTAAGCAGATGCAATGTACCAAGCACTGTGTTACGTATTAGTGACACAAAATAAAACATGAAACAGACCCTGCCCTTAAGAAGCTGAAATCCTATTTAAGCTGAAACATGCAATTTGTTGAGGATGTAATATATAAACTGACAAGTAAATACAAAGAAATTAGGGAAATGGAATCATTCTTTTTCCATAATATTTAAAAATGACATTGTTGAATGTTCTCTGATTTTGATAAAAGAATCCTCTGTTGAGAATGAATCTTCATGGTCTGCCTCAAGCCATTCATCACACCTCTGTGTAAACATGTAGAGTAAATGCTTTCCAAGAAATGCCAAGCTACATTTCGTGTCTTTGCCTCTCTGGCAATGAATCCCATCCTAGGTTGACCATTTCCTCTCCAGCTGGATCCAGTTTCACACTCCTCCCTTAGCCTCCAGAGCAATCTCTCCATGCAATCTGTTTTCCAGATACACTGATGTCCTGCACTGTTGGCTGTGGCCTCTGGCATTGCAACCCAGAGGAGTATGCCCAGTGCTGGCAAGCCAAGACCTGCCCTAGGCTGTGTCCTCTTGTTCTAGCTGCACCAATCCCTCAGCCCTTCTGGTAGCACAGTGTTCTCTCAGCATCCCCTCTGGCACTGGGAGATCGAAATGTTTTGAAAGCCTTGACCCCTCTGGACTCTCATCTGGTCAGCAAGACAACCATTGCCACTCCCATTGTAAAAAGGGAGCTCTATTCTTTGGTCCTGCTCATGACCTATATACAGCTTGACAGAAATACAATCAACCTCCCAAAGTCACCCAAAGTACAATGTCTGCATGTCTTATTAGAGATGGACACAGATGCAGAACTCTCTTTTCTGTGAGATTGCCTCCTGAGGAGTTTGTGGGCTGACATTTCACTAGAAGGTCTATTCATTGGCCCTGAAACAAGATTGCTTAAATCTTGCAAAGCCAAACCCAGGCTTGTCTGAGTACATAAACCATAGGCTATCTGAGAAGTGTCAGACCAGATTTCATGTGATGGCATGATGCATCTCATTCCAGGCTAATATGCATGAACACCTTATTCTAAGGTGTTCCTTGCACCTGCCCATGATGCAAGAAGAGCAACTATTATAACATGGAGAGGGATACAGGCTATCTACAAAAGTGGATCCAATTCAGAAAAGGAAGTCATTGGGTTGTTTTTTCAATTGATGTGAGACTCACATTCTAAATCAGTAGATCTAAAAACAATGTCTGTGAGAAGCCTCCAAGTATCTTATTAACATTCATGCATTCAACAATAAGGCACCATGAGGTAAATTAACAACACCAAGCTGAAAAAGACTCTGGGTCTAAGTTAGCTGCTCTAGGCTGGCTACCTTCCTAGGGAAAATTACATGGAGGAAGATGGTGGAAAAGGAGAACCATGATAGATTGAGAAGAGAGAGAGAAAGGCAGGGCAGGAGGGGGGACAGCGAAGGGCTATGTCTGCCATTCTAATATCATGAACTCACTACAAGGAACAATTTTTAAAAAGCCAGCATGCCTTCACAAGCTGCTTTGAAAGAAACTCCACTTTGCCAGTCTAATGTAATGAAAATAGCACCAGAAATTATACCACGAAAGATGTTCAAACTCTGATTCATGCAGGGCCTAATCATGACTTCAATAAACTGTTGGTGAAGTGAAGCGATGGTGAACTACAAGTACAGAATTAGACATATATTGTCAGATATGACCAATGTGTTTATTTATTTTACACAGACACACTTCTTTGTTGCAAAGGAAGGTTCTACAGTTTGAAGGAAGAAGGGATCATTTAAAAGGTGCCAGTAATACCACCTCACACCTATCAGATTGACCAATATGACAGAAAAGGGAAATGATAAATGTTGAAGAAGATGAAGGGAAAATGGAACATTAGTGCTTTGTTGGTTGAGTTGTGAACTGATCCGACCATTCTGGAAAGCAATTTGGAACTATGCCCAAAGGGCTATAAAAATGTGCAAACCCTGTGATCCAGCAATACCCCTACTAGGTCTGTGTCCCAAAGATATCATTAAAAAGGAAAAAGGACCCACATGCACAAAAAAAATATTTATAGCAGCTCTTTTTTGTGGTGGCCAAGAATTGGAAATTCATGCCCATCAGGTGGGGAATGGCTTAACAAGTTGTAGTATATGAATGTAATGGGATACTATCATGCTCTAAGAAATGATGTGCAGGCAGATTACAGAAAAATCTAAAAAGACTTATATGAACTAATGCTGATTGAAGTGAGCAGAACCAGGAGAACATTGTACACAGTAATAGCAATAATGTGCAATGATCAACTATGATATACTTAGCTCTTCTCAGCAATACAGTGATCCAAGATAATTCCAAAAGATTCATGATGGAAAATGCTGTTCACATCCAGAGAAAGAATTATGGAGTCTGGATGCAGATCAAAGCATTATTATTTTCACTTGTTTTTTTGTTTTTTTTTCCTTTCTTGTGGTTTTTCCCTTTTGTTCTGATTCTTCTTTCACAACATGACTAATGTGGAAATACGTTTAACATGATTGTACATGTATAACCTATATCAGATTGCTTGCTGTTTTGGGGAGGGGAGAGGAAAGGAAGGGGAAGGAGAAAAATTTTTAAATCAAAATTTTGTAGAAATGAATGTTGAAAATTGTCTTTACATGGAAACAATAAAATACTATTAAGTGGGGAGAAAGAAAAAAGGAAAGTGCCAGTAATATTTTTAAGGCATCAGTAACTTAAAACATATATATATATACCAGGGGGTGGCTAGGTGGCACAGTGAATAGAGCACCAGCTCTGTAGTCAGAAGGACCTGAGTTCAAATCCGGCCTCAGACACTTAACACAAAACTAGTCATGTGAACTTGGGCAAGTCACTTAACTCCAATTGTTCTACCTTCCCCCCTCTAAAAAGCAAAAAAAAAAAAAAAAAAACCCACATATATACCATAAGGGATTTATACCAGAAATACAGGATTGGTTCAGTATTATAAAAACTATCATCATAATTGACCATACCAATAACAAAAACAACAAAAATCATATGATTATCTCAATAAGTGCAAAAAAGACTTTTGACAAAATACAACTAATTCCTATTAAAAACACTAGAAAGTATAGGAATAAATGGAGATTTCCTTTAAATAAGTATGGCCAGCTAGGTGGTACAGTGAATAGAGCACTGGCTCTGGAATCAGGAGTACCTTAGTTCAAATTCAACCTCAGACACTTACTAGCTGCAGGACCCCGGGCAAATCACTTAACCCCAATTGCCCCATCATCATCATCATCATCATCATCATCAAATAAGTAATACCTATCTAAACTCATTATCAAGCATTATCTGTAATGGAGATAAGCTAAAAGCCTTCCCAATGAGATCAAGGTGAGGCAAGGATGCCCATTATCACCGATATGTGATATTATACTAGAAATGTTAGCTATTGTGATAAGAGAAGAAAAAGAATTTGAAGGAATAAAAATAGACAATGAGAAACAAAACTACAGCTCTTTGCAGACAATATGATAGTATACTTAAAGAATCCTAAAGAATCAACTAAAAAACTAGCTGAAATAATTTAACTTCAGCAAAGTTGCAAGGTATAAAACAAATTCACATAAATCATCAACATTTATATATATTACCAACAAAGTCCAGCAGCAAGAGATAGAAAGAGAAATTCCATTTAAAACAATTGCAGATTAACCTACCAAGATAAACCCAGGAACTATTCCTGCACAATTACAAAACACATTTCACACAAATAAAGTCATATCTAAACAATTGAGAAATATTAATTGCTTGTGAGTAGATTGAGCCAATAAATTTAAATGACTCTTCTAAATAAATTTACTTATTCAGCACCATAGCAATAAAACTACCAAAAAATTATTCTATAGAGCTAGAAAAAATAAATAAATAAATTCATCTGGAAAAACAAAATGTCAAGAACATCAAGGGAATAAATGAAAAAAAATGTGTGAAGGAAGTTGGTCTAACAGTACCAGATCTCAAACATCATTACAAAGTGGTATTCACTAAAACAATCTGATACTGGTTAAGAAATAGAGTGATAGATCATTGAAATAGATTGGGTACACAATACACAGTAGTAAATGACCATAGTAATGTAGCATTTGAGAAATTTAAAGATTCAAACTTGGGGTGGGAGGGGCAAGACCTCATTATATAACAAAAACTGCAAGGGAAACAGTTTGGCAAAAACTAGGTATAGACAAAGATCTCACACTGTTTACCAAGACAAGGTCAAAATGGGTACACAATTTAAACATAAAGGGTAATATCTCAAGCAAATTAGGAGAGCACCAAATAGTTTACCTGTCAGATCTATATATAAGGGAAGAATTTATGACCAAACAAGACACAGAAAGCATTACAGGATAATTTTTGTTACATTTGACTACACTAAATTAAAAAAGGTTTTGCATAAACAAAATCAATGCAGCCAAGATTGGAAAGACAGCAGAAAAGTAGGGGGAAATTTTTACAGCAAGTTTCTCTGACAAAGGCCTCATTTCCCAAATATATAGAGAACTGAATCAAATTTATAAGACTACAAGGCATCCCTCAATTGATATATGGTCAAAGGATACAAACAGGCAGTTTTTAGTCATATAAAAAATGCTCTAAATCACTATTGATTAAACAAATGAAAATTAAAATAACTTCGAGGTACCACCTCACACCTATCAGATTGGCTAATATGACAGGAAAAGAAAATGATAAATGTTGGAATGGATGTGGGAAAATTGGGACACTAATGTGCTGTTAGTGGAGTTGTGAACTGATACAAAGTGAAGTGAGCAGAACCAGGAGAACACTGTACACAGTAACAGCAATATTGTATGATGATCAACTGTGGGTGTCTTATCTATTCTCAGAAATAGAATTATCTAAGACAATTCTGAAGGTCTTAGGACAAAAAACATGTTATCCACCTCCAGAAAAAAGAACTATCTGAATGCAGATCAAAGCACACTTCTTTTTTTTTAGACCGTCTTTATTTATTTTTTTTTTTGTCTTTGGGAGGCTCAGTTATCCAACATGGTCATTAAAAAATTAGAATTGGGCCGGCTAGGTGGCACAGTGAGTAGAGCGCCAGCCCTGGAGTCAGAAGGACCTGAGTTCGGATCTGGCCTCAGACACTTAACACACACAAAAACCTAGCCGTGTGACCTTGGGCAAGTTACTTAACCCCAATTGCCCTAAAGGGACGGCTAGGTGGCGCAGTGAGCAAGAGCGCCGGCCTCAGAGTTGGGATGACCCGAGATCAAATCCAGCCTCAGAAAATGAGCACCCACACATAAATAATGACTAGCCGTGTAACCTTGAGCAAGTTACTTAACCCCAATTGCTTTAATAAAAAAAAAAAATTAGAATCTCAATAGCAGCAGAAGGAAGGGGGAAAGTTAACCCTGTATACCACCATACATGTCCCACCCATTCCCTTACCCCATATCACATCTTCCTTCCCTAGAGCATGCTTGATCCATCCCAGTTCCCCTATCTATTCAATCCTACTAAAAACTGGGACAACCTTAATTTTTCATATATTGTGAATTCTGTTTCTTTCTCTATAAACTTCCTGGTCTCTCAAGTTCTCATAGAGATGAAACGTTATTGCAAAAGTCCCCATTACAACAATATTCTGTAGAATGTCTACTTCACGGGGTTGTCGTGAGGACCAAATGAGATAGCCAATGAAAACTGTCAAATAAATGGCAGCTGTTATAATTAGCCTTAGGTCTAAAAGGGTCCTTAGTACTCTATTCCAACCTCTTTATTTTAAAGGGGAGGAAACTAGTCCAGGGATGTGGAGTAAATACCCAAAGTTATAGCAGTCATTCATTCAATAAGCATCCCACAGCCTGCTAATTGTTACGTACCGCTAGGTCCTGGAGATACAAAGAAAATAATGAAAAATCTTCTCCCTCAATTCATTAATTAATTAAAAAGCATCGATTGAGAGTTTGCTGTGTGCCTATGTGCCATACACTGTGCTAAGAATTGGGGGCACAAATAGAAAAATGAAACCTACCCTGCTCTCAAGAAACTCAAATTCTATTTGTGGAAAGACATACATCCCAGAGAGTTCAGCTTTAAGGCTAATGAAAAGGCCTGGTAGGGCTTAGGGCTCATCAACAGTGTTAATGGCAAGACCTAGAGATCCTTAGCAGTTGGTAAGGCACAGTGGTCCTTAGGACTCAGCAAGAGGAAAAATGAAACCCATCATATTACTAGAAATATTGTATTTGGTGACTTCCTGCTCACTAAAATAGTGTGAGCGGCCATATCACCCCACAGCAGAGTGGGGTGTGGAAGGACCTGCATCAATTACCATTGCAATTTATATTTTACTGGTGATTACTCAAGTGGCCAAGATGGGACTAGTTCCCAGATCTCCTGTTTCCTATTTCTGTGCTCTTTCCACTACACTGTTTTGTTTTCTCAAAAACACACACAGAAAGAACCATTTGTAAGCAGGGTGCTCAACGTGCCACAGTGAAAAACAAGTACTGCTGGGCTGAGTTCCATCTGCCAAGGCAAAGAAGAGTAAGAGGGATTCATTCTCTTTGCCAGAGCCTTAGAGATCAGTCCCTTGAAGAAGTCTCCTGCTAGATCCAGGGACAGCTTGGAAAATGTGGCATAGACCCCTTGTTTGTCAGGAGAGAACCTCTCTTTGTGCTGTCATCTTGCAGGTGTGCCCACATTGGGACCCTAAAGGGAATGAAAAAGTAGTTAGGTCTAGTACCAGTCTGTAGAACATATTTATGACTCCATTTTTAGAAAAAAAAAATGGGTTTAAAAACTTGTAAATTGGGGTGGCTAGGTGGCTCAATGAATAGAGCACCAGCCCTGGAATCAGGAAGACCTGAGTTCAAATCCAGCCTCACACACTTAACACAAAAACTAGCCATGTGACCTTGGGTAAGTCACTTAACCCCAATTGCCCTCCAAAAATCAAAATAAAATAAAATATTTTTTAAAAACTTGTAAATCTATAAGCTCTGTATGAGAGGTGGAATGTCATAGAGAATACAGAGGTGGCCTTAGCCAGAGGAAAACCAGAATTAAATTTCTGCCTCTAGCCTACAAGAGAAGTGTGACCATCTCTGAGTACTCCCAGGCAACTCCCTAAGGCTATTCTGAGTTAAATGAGTTGCCAATCTGTATCAGAGGAGGGAGTTTCCAAACTGAGAATTCATACATAGTTAAAAATACCCCAAAAAGAAAAAAAATGTTGTGCTTTCCCCAAGGAAAAGTTCTGGATCAATTTGTGAATTGAAAAGAATAATAATATTCGGACTCCTCTTATGCTGTATTTTATACCTAAGGGCTGAGAGTTTGGTTTGGTTCAGGGCATTCAAACTGGTTTAAAGTGGTAGGAGTAGGAGTTGTTGATTTCAGTCAAACAATCAGTTAGGGAATAGTACCTGACCAGTCATTACATGATTATTTTCAAAACACTCAAATGGACTGGATTCCAATGAAGTCTATACCATTTTTCTAAACAGTGTGTGAGTACAGACACAGCCTAAGGGAAACCCAGGGAATAAGAAACTATGGGGTTAGGACCAGAGTTCTAAAGATTTTAGTCAGTGCTGGAGAAGATATGGGAAAATTGGAACACTAATTCATTACTGGTGAAGTTGTGAAATGATTCAACCATTCTGAAGAGCAATTTAGAACTATGCCCAAAGGGCTAGGAAAATATGCACACTCTTTGACCCAGCAATACCACTTCTAGAGTGCTAGCCCAAAGAGATCATAAAAATGGAGAAAGAACCCACAGCTACAAAAATATTTATAGCAGCTCTTTTTGTGGTGACCAAAAACTAGAAACTGAGGGGATGTACTTTAGTGAATGGCTAAACAAGTTGTAGTATATGAATGTAATGGAATACTATTGTGCTATAGGAAATGATGAGCCGCAGACTTCAGAAAAACCTGGAAAGACTCATATGAACTGATGCTGAATGAAGTAAGCAGAACCAGGAGAACAATTGCAAACAGTAACAGCCACATCATACAATGACTGACTTTGATAGATTTAACCCTCCTCAGCAATCCAAGGACCTAAAACAACTCCAAAACACTCATGATGTAAAATGCCATCCACATCCACAGAAACACTGAGTCTGAATGCATATCAAAGTATACTATTTGCTCTTTTTTTGTTATTTAGTTTAGTTTTTCATTCTCATGGTTCCTCCCATACATTCTAATTCTTCTATACAACATGACTAATGCAAAAATATGTTTAATAAAAATGTACATATAGACCAACAACACCACAAAAAGGAGGGAGGTAGACAAAAATTAAAACTTATGGAAATGAATGTTGAAAATAAAATTAATAATTTTTAAAAAAGAGTTTAGTCCCAGGCTCTGGCATATTCTCCATTTTCACAGATGACTCGGAGGATGTCTCGAAGATTAGGTATTTGATGATCCCAAGTTAGTACAAGTTTAAAAATTAATTGTCCCATGCTCTCAGTGGGTTAGAAACATCAGAGGCAGATATAATAAGGGACACAGGAATGTTGACCTAGAAATAGATTCAGAAATCAAGATGAGCAATGAGCCACCTAAAACTGATCCAGGTGAAAAGCAGGCATAACCTTGTAGGCACTTGGCCAGTTGCAAGGCTTCATTAGTGTTTCTGAGTGTCCCTCCAAGGAATTCCCACATTATGTTGACTGGTGGTGACTGAGTCCTCATGACCACCAGGGTTCTGCATACAGTGGGTTGCTCTCACATCTCCATTGAATTACCAGTTTGGTCCCATCCCAAGCTCCGCAAATCTGTGGGTAGAAGTGAGAAGAAAAGAAAGTATGTTCTAAATGGAATTCTAAACAAAATAGGGAAGAAGAAAGGGAAGAGGAAAGAGAAACGCATATTACAACTAAGGTTTTTCAAGGGGCTAGTGTCCATAAATAACCTAATTTCTCCATTTTTTTGTCCTTAGATTGGTGCTTCCTTGACAAAGGGTTAGCATATGTAATAAATGGCTCCTTTTGGGTCCTCTCTTTTTAGCTCTCAATGACCTTTGTTGAGCCTAAAAAGTGATGATATATCAGGGCGGCTAGGTGGCGCAGTGAGTAGAGCGTCGGCCCTGGAGTCAGAAGGACCTGAGTTCGGATCCCGCCTCAGACACTTAAGGCACACACAAACAAAAACCTAGCCGTGTGACCTTGGGCAAGTTACTTAACCCCAATAGCCCTCCAAAAAAAAAAAAAAAAAGTGATGATATATCTGTGCACTTGCTTGTTCTTTTGTTCCTAAGACTAACTTGAATTTATTGGGACATGTAAGCTCTTTGGGGATAATAAGACAAGACAAATGGGGACTAGAACAGAGTGGAAGTAGGTAATGGAGAATGAGAACTTGGAACTATGAACAAAATAAATATATTCATGTGCTTTAAAAAAAATCAGCTACTGAGCTGAAAACCAAGGTATCAACCAAGGGAAATTTTCCAATTTGCTATTCCTAATGGAAGTTAACTGTGAACAATAGGTATCAGTGCTTCTTGAGAACTGAAGACACAAGAAAGACAACCACCAGTAGCTCAGCAGGTAGAAGGGGGCTGCGATGACAGTCGGCAAACTGTTTCTTTGAAGGTGAGGGAAGAGGTGATGAGAAAAACACTGGACTTGGAGTTGGAAAATAGGAGGCAAAAAACCAGTTCCAACACCTATGGGATCATGTGGTTTAGAATAGAATGGAACCTCAGATAATATGTCCAACACAAAAAGCATATATTAAGAACCTACCAGCTACTAAGTTCTATAGATAAAAAGAAAAAATGTCAGCAGTTTACATTCTACTTGGGACTGGAGACTATGTGTAATGTAAAATTCGGCACATCCCAAATAGAAAGGTTAATTTGTTAACAATAGAACAGGGATTACAGAGGGCACTGTGGAATGTAGGGAAGAGCATAATAGGGATACCAGAGTGATGAGGTTGATATGGATAGATATAAGGGAGTGGTGGTTAGTCAATGAGCATTAAATGAACACTTATATGTGCCAGGCATTGTGTTAAGCACTGGAGATACAAAGAAAGACAAAAATATGGTTTCTACCCTCAAAAAGCTTACATTCCAATGGGAAAAACAACAGGCAAACAAGTGTATACATACGCAGCCTACACAGGAGTCTTAGTGGAATCAGGGCGACAGATGGTCGTGACCTTCACAGGAATAACGTTGGTTGATTTGTCAGTGCCTGAGAAAGTGATGGAGAGAATGCGGGAGGAGTACATGTCTAACAGTCAAAGTACAGAATCAGGGGAGCCTTAGGTCTGGGAAAATTATGGAGAAAGAAGGCATGTACTGGGTACTTATCCTCAACTTGGTCAGCTTTGCCTACTCTAGCACCTAATAAATTAATATCAGGGTGACTAGGTGGCACAGTAAATAGAGCACCAGCCCTGGAGTCAGGAGGACCTGAATTCAAATCCGGCCTCAGACACTTAACACTTACTAGTCATGTGACCTTGGGCAAGTCACTTAACTCCAATTGCCCCACCTCCCCCTCTCCAAAAAAAAAAAAAAAAAAAAAGGTTAATCTCCCAGGATCTAGCCCAATCCCTTTCCTTTAAAAGGGAAGAAATTGAGACCCAGATAATTAAAGGTGATTTGCAAATAGTCATTATCTATATAAACTCTTCATACCCAGCTCAACTCAATCTATGGAGGACTCCATCTTTCCACTAGCTGCCTTGCCCACCCAGGGATAACTCTGCCCTGAAGCATGGTCACTGAATTGTGAGTTTCTGCCCAAGGTCACCATTTGTTGGAGGATCCCATCTATGCCATGCACTTCACTCCCAGCTCAACTCATTCCTCATCCTGCCCACCTCTCCTCTAGTTGATTTCAGTCAAGTGTACCCTTCCCTCCCCCCAGCTCTCCTTCATGTTTGATCTTTCCCTTAGAATGTAAGCTTCTTAAGCATAGACACCATCTTGTTTGCTTGAATTTGTATTCCAGCATTTAGCCTAGTACTTTCACATAGTAAGCAATTAATAAATGTGATGGAATACTACTGTGTTACAAGAGATAATGCACTCATTGATTTTAGAAAAATAAGGAAAGACTTGCATGAAATAACAAAGAGTGAAATGGGCAGGAACAAGAGAGTTGTATATAGTAGCAGAAATATTGTTCTACAAAAAACTTTGAACAACTAAGTCATTTTGAATATTATACTCAAATCAACTACAAAGGACCCATGAGGGAAGATGTTATCCACATCCAGAGAAAAAAAACAGATAAATAGAAATATGTCTAGTATGGTTCTACATATATACACATATTTGTGTCTAATGGTGGCCTTCTCTAGTGCAGGGTGGGAGGGAGAGAAAAATCAAAAGTGCTCAGCAGAAATCAAAAGAAAACTTTAAGAAGCACTGAAGAGCAGGGTAACTTAGAAGACAATGTGTAGTATTTAATACATAGGATTTTTTTAAGTAAACAGTTTGAAATAGAAATTCATGGTTTTATATTGAATCCTTTGTGAACATGGAAATGTTCTTTTTTTGTTTTTTTGTATTTAAGTTCAAAGTGAATTAAAAACAGATTTTAAGTTTTATCTCCTTACAGTTATTAACCTTTCAGGACCTTAGTTTCCTCACCTGCCTTCCCTACCTTATGGCCCAAAAGCAAGGAAAAACTGTGTAAACCTACAAATGCAAGTTATCAGAATCAGAAACTCCTTAGAAAGACCTGGAGATGGGGAGATAGGCAGAAAGAGAGTGATTACATCAACTGTTTACCAAAACCATTCTGACTACCTCATCCCTTCCTGAAAGATGGGGCACACGCAGCAGTGCTGAGAATTGTTTAACAACTGGTTCTCTGGAAATGTACACCAACACACTTTTAAGTTGAAGCTAGATTATTAACATTTTCTTGATTACTTTCTTAAGTCAAGACAATCAACAAAACAATAAATCAAGCCCCAATGCATAGCATTCATCAACTTCCAAGGTGTAAATACTCAAACTGAAAATTTAACAATCAGCTCAAGCTGGCTCTAACACACTCTTGGGTACATGCCAGCTAGGTGCTCCAGAATTTGATGACTAGCTATGGCAGAATCCAGAGCCATGGGTTTGCATCCCAATTTGGTGCCAGAGGACAGAGGGGCTACAGTGTATCGCATAGCCCTCATCTGGGAGAATGACAAATGCTATGCAGTTGTTATACATCCCCCAGCATGTACTTCCTTTGACATTTCATTAGCTCCTGAGCAGGGCTCTGCTTGTTTAAAAAACACACACACATACCAGCCCCATGACAATGATTCACTGTGATGTACTGGTACCCACTACTCCCAGTCCTGGGCTTCTTCATGTTGCCCTTACCATACTGGGCCCTCTGAAGTTAGTTTAGTACCTCATTTGGCAAACTTATCACTTTTATAGTTCATTCTTTTTCGTGTAATTCACACTTTTATAGCTCATATTCATGAGAAATTATGTCTAAGCCAAAGCATTAACATGATACGTTGTCACAAAGGCCACGCACAGCATCACTTCCCATTGGGAATGGAGATGATACCAGTGTCAGCTGAAAATAGAGATGTGAGGAAACAGGTGGACTGCCCAGTAAGGCTTGCCACCAGGTGTCCACCTCCCCTCCCCAGTTGAGATCTCAGAGAACACAGAAGTTACCCACCTCTGATATGGATAACCCATGTGGTGGGCTGGCTGGGGGCAGGGGTGGGGGGAAGCACTGGCTCTGGAATCAGAGGAACTGAGTTCAAATCCTGGCTCTGATGCTTACTACCTATGTGACCAGAGAGTTCAAGCCCCTGTGCCAGAAATACCTGGTTTGAGATTCTGCCTCTAACACCGTGTAGCCTTTGGCAAGTCACTTATCCTCTCTGAACCTGCTTCTTCATCTGTAAAATAAGAGAGTGAGACTAAATTGCCTTTCAGGTCCCTTCTGTATTTAAATCTTTGATCCTATTGCAACAGTGGGGTTTGTATCCCCCACTTCAATTAATGCGAATACTTTGACTGATCCAGTCAAAATACTTTGACTGATCCAGTCAAAGGTATAAACTAGATTCCATTCTACCCCTCTCTTTGGCTTCCAAGTTGGGTATTGGTGCCATCTGCTCCACAGCTTCAGTCAGCCCCCCAGCTCAGTACCCAAGGGGCTAGGGTCTCCTGGATCCACATTGGTCTCAGTTTCTGTGTCCATACAGGATCCTTGGGCTGCTAAAAGTCTCTTTCCTTGTTTTCCCTCTCCCCATGCAGGTCCAGAAGATTTAGGAAGGACAAAATACTTTGTACTCTCCTACCATCACTTGCTCAGATTCTAGTGACCATATGTACAATGTCCCAGTGGTGAAGACCATGTCATTATGAACCCTCGAATTCCAGAACAGACACAAGAGAGCATCCAACTTTTGAGCAAAGGCAGAAAAAAATCAAGCACTATGGTGTGATAGAGACAGTCTGTCAAAATGGAGAGAAAACAAAAGAAGATGGATAGACTGCTTCAGCCCAGGATGCTCCAAGTAGCACACTCCATTCTTCTCCCAAATCAAAACTCAGGCTGATTTACAGACAGATACTCTTCTTCCTAATCTTGTCCAGACATTTTCAGTGTGGCATCTGGAAATAGGGAAGAAGACTAAATCTCATCTGAAAAAAGAGCCTTTTTGGACCAAGAACTCTCTGGAATCCAGCTTAGGCGGTTTCATTGTCCAGTCTCATAGAGGCAGTCATAAGCCATCACCAATGCAGCTGAGTCAGGTACAGGCCAACAGAATTATAGAGAACTCAGCAGCCTTGGACTACCCAAGATGGACCTCCCCATGATGGAAGAAAAGCAGCAATCACCATGGGCCCATAACCTCAAACTGAGATGTATTGAATGTGCTAATTCCCACAGGCCTTTCTTTCGTATAGGCAAAGCAGGTCTGCTGGGTGACTAAATAAATCACCTTTTTGTATGTCAATTGTGTAAGTCAATGCAGCAAGCAATTGGGGATTTATTTTGGGCCAGGCACCTTACCAAAAACTGGGGATACAAAGGAAGGTAAAAATCATTCCTGATCTCAAAGAACTCACATTTGATGGAGGAGACAACACATAAACAATTAGGTAAATACAAGATATAAACAAGGAAAGTTGGAGATAATCACAAAGGGAAGAGGGGGTGGAGTACACCAAGAAAGGTCCCATTTACTGCTTCCCGTATACTCTGCACTTGACATGGGAAAGATGTCACCCATTGAAATTCTGCTGAAACTGTCTGGGATGGTGATAACTCTTTAAATATTTGTAACAGAGCTTTAATCTTTGTCTTGTAGAAACATCTATTTGGAAATGACTCAAAGTTGGTTTGAATAACTTCCCAAAGCACAATAAACTACAGCCAAGCATTAATCCATAAAACAAGATCCTTTATCAATGCTTACTTATGAGTGTCTTCTTATTAAATCTGCTACCAGTGTACTTATCCACCAGGAAAGCCCTACAGCAGAAGATGCCTCCCTCACTCCCCCTCATCTTCTCTACATATGGGGACTCTTTAGATGGTCATAAAAGCAGGATTCAAACCAAGGTCTTCCAAGTGTAGATCCAGTTGTGTTTAAATGCTCGAAGTGTTCACAGAGATATACATATATGGTTGGAAGGGATCTAAGGCGCCATCTGTTCCAACCTCATTTTTTTACAAATGAAGCAGTTGAGGCCCAGATAGCATAAATGATGTCTAGGATCACATAGATTTGGAAAGCTCAGGAATTTGAACCCAGGCCCTTTGACCTAAAACCCAATGCCTTTTCCTCCACCCCACAATGCTTTGCTCATTTCATACCATCATGTTGCTCTGCTTCCCTCTACAGTGACAACTATAGATAATATTATGAAATAATCAACATTTCTTTTTGTTGTCTCCTCCCTATCCTTCTCTGGACTCTTTTTCCTTTCATTAGTTTCCTCCCACTTGTTGTTGTTGTTGCTGAGTCATTTTTTCAGTCACTTCAGTGTTGTTGTGTTTGGCAGAGATACCAGAGTGATTTGCCATTTCCTCCTCCAGCTCATTCCACAGATGAGGAAATTGGGACAAACTGGGTTGAGTGACTCACCTAGGGCCACACAAATAGTGTCTGAGGTCAGATTTGAACTCAGGAAGATGACTCCAGGCCCAGCACTGTATCCATTATGCCGCCCAGTCTGCCCCACAACCTTCAATTCTCCTCTCCCAAGTGCTCAAAGATTTTGCACTTATCCAATGTTTCTCCATGTTCCCAAGTACAGCAGTCACTGCTGAGTCGTGGACAGAAGCATTGCAAGATTTTATCATTTGTATCCAAAGTCTATTGTCATTTATACAGATCAGGAATCTGTCTACGCTCATCAAGGGGCCTTCCCATGCTAGGTTAAGGGATCTGACCCATTAGTTCATGTTAAAATGTCAAGGACATCATAATTTACCCTTAGCAGAATTTAAAAGCAAACTCTAGAGACAGCAATATTTAATCCCAAGATATGAATCCCTAATGTGGTCATTTCAGGCGCAAGCAGAGACAAGATGGAAAAATACTTAGTGGGGGAAAAAAGAGGATTTTCCATCCCCCTCATATCACATCTATTCTGCCTATCCACAGAGCCAGTGCCATGATTCTATGCTCTTTGTGCTATTCTGTGGCACACCCCCACCCCCTGGAGCTGTCCATGGTCCTCCTTAAGCTTCATCAGCACTCTGAAATCCAAGCTTGCACTTCGAGTTCCTCATCAAGAGAATGTCCAGGCACCATAGGGACACTGAGTCCTGGGACTATGATTATCTTTAAATAGACTTTATTAAGCAGTTGAAGGATCTGGCAACTGGGTCTGAAGCCACACCTGCCCCAGCCTTCAGAGAGTTGCCTGGTCGATCAGGAGATGCTCCTAAGAGAAACAACCATCAGTCCAGATTCCGAGGTCTTTGCCTTGGCAGAGTTGGTCCTCCAGGTCTCCCTGTAGATGGAAAAAGAAGGGCAAAGGGGGTGGAGATAGACCTCATGCTGGGAAGGGGGAGGGACAGTTCCATGTACTTTAACTGATGCTTCAAAAAGGGGAAGGAGAAGCATGGGAGATGAAAACTTCAGGACTGCACAAGGAGACCAGGTCTGCAGCTCAGAGCCAGGGGTCCTTGCAATCCAGCCTTGCCACCAGCTCTTTATCCCAGGCCAGTCAGGTTAATGCAGCCTGAGAACAGAAGGAAGAGGTCATGGGGACAGGAAATACCTAGGGCCCACAAAGGAGAGTTGCCAGCCCCGGCTTTCCCCTATCCTGCCATTACAAGCTTTCCATCTAATTTCAGGTTGCATTGTGAGTCCACAGAGTCATCACAGATCTAGAGTTGGAAGGGACATCATATGTCGTTGAATCCAATCTCATTTTACAGATGAGGAAACTGAGTCACAGAAAGGCTAAAATTTTTCCCAGAGTCCCCAGTTAAGTGTCTGAGGCAAGATTTTAACCCCATTCTTTGTGACTCTGAGTCCCATTCATAGTATCATACTGTTTTTCCTACCATCAAGTGTTTTCTACCATTATCCTCCTTAGCTCCCTCTCTGTCCCACGCTGCATAGAGAGGGAGACCTTTATTTATTGTGATTGGAGGTATTCAGACAGAGGCAGGAGAACAGCCACTTGGAGAATGTTGTTTCTTGAATAAGGGAGGGAGCTGGACTGGAAATCCTCAGAGGTTCTTCCCAGGGCTAGAACCTCGTGATTCTTTCATTTGTAGATGTCATCCCTGAAAGCCAGCTTAATGTTTTCTGAGACTGTTTCCTCATCTGCAAAATGACAGGATTGAGTTTGATGGCCTTGAAGTTTCCTCCTAGTTCTAAATCTAGAATCCTATGATCATAATGATGGATGGAAGGAAAGAGAGAGGGAAGGAGGGAAAGAGGGAGGAAAGGAAGGAAGGAAGGAAGGAAGGAAGGAAGGAAGGAAGGAAGGAAGGAAGGAAGGAAGGAAGGAAGCACTTATTAAGTAACTACTATGTGCTAGGCAATAAGCAAAGCACTTCATAATTACCATCTCACTTGATCCTCACAACAATCTTGAGATATAGGTGCTGTTATTATCCCCGCTTTTCAAATGAGGAAACTGAGACAAACTAAGGTCAAGTGATTCCAGTCCCCCCCCCCTTTAAAAAAAAACTAAGGTCCAGAGAAGGCAATTGACTAGGTCTAGTAAGCATCTAATTCCAAATCCAGACCCCTAGCCTCTGTACTATGCTGCTAGCTGTGTGATTCTGAACAAGTCACCTAACCTCTCAATACCTCAAGTAATTTCCTAAGACTAAAAGTTGCAGAGTAGTTCCTGGTGTGCTTTGGTAGGAGATTTCCTCCTTGGGGCATTCCCTATTCCAAACTAAAACAAACAAAAATGCCTCATTGGCCCCAACAGTAGAAGTACCTCTCTAACAGGATTCCTCCATGCGTGGAAAGTGTTTAGTAAAATATGAAGTAATCTATAAATACCATCACTTATTGTTGCTGTTCTTACTCCTTACTTATTGCTTTTTTTACTGCAGTCAGAGGACCATAGCCTAGGGAAGGAGACATAAAGGAAAGAAAGGGCTACAGTGAAGAGAGATTTGCATTGAAGGGAGCTTCAGTGAAGGGGTTTTTTGAGAGTGGGGCTTGCCCTAAAAGGAGAAGGGACTGCATTGAGAGGAGAGTTGTAAGGGTGGGAGCCCCAGAAAGGGATCTACAAGTAGGGAGAGCTCTCAGGAAGCAAACTGAGGTAAGGGGGCTCAAAGAGAGAGAAGTCACAGAGAGAAGCTCCCATAAGGCAGGGTCAGTGCGGGGAAAGCTGTAGTAAGAGTGTCCAATCCAACCTGTCGGATGGCATTGGACTTAGTTGGAATAAGAAAAATGTGGCTTCAGATACTGCCTCATGTACTTACTAGTTGTGTGATCCTAGGCAAGTCACTTTAAATCTTCTGTGACTCGGTGTCCTCACCTATAAATTGGGGGACTTGGAATCAATAGCCTCTCAAGTTCCTTCCAGCTCTAAATTCAATGCATATAGAAGTAAGCTATTTGGAGAAGGGACTATTGTTTTTTATTCATATCCCTAACATGTAGCACTGTGCCTGCCACATAGTAAATGCTCAAAGTACTTGTTGATTGATACACTGATGTGTCTTAACTGGGAAGCTGGGCTACAGTGAAAGGCTACTACTGTGTTGGGATAAAGGAAACTGTAGTAAAGGCGATATTTCACAAAGGAACCTGTCCTAAAGGCATCTCCCCACAGAGTTAGTGGGATCATCCACAAAACAGTAACGACCTAGGGAATGCCCAGGGCTTTTCAGGTGAAATGCCAGGACAGGCGGTTATAAAGGGATCCTCTAGTCCAGGGGCTTCTTAACCCGATCTATGTAGTGGTCCCCCTTAGCAGTCTGGTGAAACTTACAAACCCCTTCTCAGAATGAGGTTTTTTTCAATGCATAAAATACATCAAATCAGTCAGCCAATAAGCATTTATTAAGCACCTACTATTCACCAGGCATTGTGCTGGGTATACAAAAAGAAACAAACCCTCAAGGAACTCACAGTTTAATGGGAGAAACAACAAACAAACATATACATACATCAAGCTAGCTTCATTCGGGATAAGTAGGAAATAATGAAGAGAGGGAAGGTACTAGAATTAACAGGGGTTTGGAAAGGCTTTCTGTAGAAGGTAGAATTTAAGTCAGGAACTGGAGAAAGCTGGGGAAGCCAGAATTACATAAGAAATCAATTATATTGCAATACAGTTACCAAAAATATTTAGACAAATCTACAGAGCCAAAGTTAAGAAGACCTGCACTTGGTCCTGACCCCAACCTGGCCCTCTAGATTCTCCAGCAGATCTCCAAGCACTAAATAGCAGCCAGGGCATTCTCCTTTCCTCCACCACCATCACCCAGGGCTGAGTGAACCTGGCTAAGGAGGAGAATCCAAGTGAAAAGCAAGGAGAGGGGTTTCCCTCATCTCCAAATGAAAAGGTTTATAGATTGAACACAGCTAACTTCTGTCAGAAATCTAAAAAAGGTCACGTGGAGTTGGATCTATGTTATCCATCCCAGGACTTTGTCCCTGACAAGGACAAGAAGCCACATGTGATGGAAAGGCATGATCATTCCCCTAGAACATCAGCTGCAAGACATTATCAGTTCCAGATTTGTGGAATTAAAGAATCTCAGTGTTAGAAGGGACCCTTAGGGACCATCTAATTTAACTTGAGCCTGGACCATGTTTCCCACCTGTTATCCAGGGCAAACAACAACAATGAACCAAGCATACAGGAAATGCTTCTTGGAGACTGTTGTCTGAATAAATGACCAGCTGGGCCTACCTCAAGAATACTCTCCACCACATAATAAACATGGGGTCATTCAGACTTGGCTTCAAGACTGCTAATGATGGGGGAACTCACAGTCCTAGAGCAGTCTATTCCCTCAGTGGATGGGGCTCATTGTCACTACACACACACACACACACACACACACACACACACACACACACAAGTATACATGAACAATACATACCCTACGCTTACATCAAACCTAACCCATTTATTTAACATTCTACAAATATTTATTATTTATACAATAATATTAATGTATTAAGTAGCAACTACATGGGGGAAAGTGGAGACTGGAGCTATATTACCTTCTACTAATACAGTACCTTGTTTGTTTAAGAGTTTTAGGAAGTTGCCTAGAACACTGAGAGACTGTCACTTACCATGCTCACATAGCCACTCTGTGTCAGAGGCAGGACTTGAACCCAGGTTTTTCCAGCTTTGAGGCCAGCTCCCTAGCCACTCCAATATGCTGCTTCTTCTCTATTAACTACTACAACTAAGCATAGCTGTTAAAAACGACATTGTTTCCTTAGCTGGATTCTTACAAATCAATCATGAGCAGTGTATACCTTGCATGCAGCAGAAGTTTAATAAATGTGTTTGGGTTGTTTGAAATAGAATTTGTGAAGCCATGAATTTCTTAAGTCCCTTTTTGAATCGATGTATATTTTCTGGCTCAACCACCACTTGCTGGTAATGAGTTGCCTACATTTGCCACCTGCTGTGTAAAGTAATGCTGTATTTTTTCCCTTTGATTATCCTTAAAACTGCCTCTTTCAAGCTTGGAAGGGAACCCCTTAGCCCTAGGGTTCTTTGATTGGTGAATGGGTTCAGGGCCAATTATAAGGAAGGGCCAAGAGTACTGTTTGGCCTGGGTCTCAAAGGGGGACCTCCGATTTAGCAGGTAAAGAATCATCACCATTCAACTAGGTGACAAGAGCTTTGGAATGGGCTCATCAGGCTTATTCTAAACCCTGTGTGATTACACAGAAGCTAAATTTTGTCTCAAACATTCATGCAAGTGTTGAACTCTTTGGACTCCATCAGCATGGTCAGTGTATGGGATAGCTTGGAACTGATGAACCCAAAGTTCTTTTATTTCTAGATTTATGATCCATATTCCCATGAGCCTTAGAGCCAGAAGGGGTTTAGACATAATTATCTCACAGATGGGGAAAATGAATCTCAAAGAGATCAGTCACACAATTAAGTGGTGGCAGAGTTAGAAGGTAGACCCAGGTGGTCATTTATTCAGGCAACAGTCTCCAAGAAGCGTTTCCTGTATCCTTGGTTCATTGTTATTGTTTGCCCTGGATAACAGGTGGGAAACAAGGTCACATTTGGCCCACAACACTCTTGCATGGAGCCTGAATCAGATTTAAATGTAGTTTCTATCTGGTTTTATTTTGTTGATGGGTTTTTTTTTATTTTAAAGAGAGATAAACATGTATGATTCTCTAAGTCAATATGCTTCCCACAGGGATCTTGATATACAGTTTAGTGACCACCATTTCTATTTTACTTTGACACCACTGGTGTGGATCAGTAATTTCATCAGCATGGGGAATTCCTGACATGGAAACTCACTCTGCCAATACAGACCAGTGATTCCTCTGCAACTTGTAGTATTACGGTGTTGCCCAGGGCACTGAGGGGTGTCACACAGCCCATATACGTCAGAGTCAGGATTTAATCCTCAGTCTTCAGGGATCCTAAGACTAACCCTCTTTCTATTTTACCATGTTGCCCCTAATATTTTGAGCTCTCTCTTCTATTTTCTTCTCTTCTTCCTTCTCTCTCTCTCTCTCTCTCTCTCTCTCTCTCTCACACACACACACACACACACACACACACACACACACACACACACACATTTAGAGCTGGAAGGGACCTTATAAGGATTGAGTCCAAATTCTTTCCTTTTACAGGTGAGAAAACTGAGACCCCGAGAGCCATATAGGTCTACAAGTGAATAGAGTACTGAATTCAAGTCTGACCATAAACATTTACTAGCTGTATGACCCTGGGCAAGTCCCTTACCCACTACCCTCCACAGTTTCCTGATCTGCAACATCACACAGTTGATGTGAGGATTAAACAAGACATTCTTTTTATAAAGTGCTTTGCAAACCTTAAAGTACTCTATAAATGTTAAGCGTGATTATAATGATGGTGATGATGATGATGTAAGAATTACATAGCTAGTAAGTCAGTATTTGAATTCAGGTCTTCCTTATTCCAAGTCTAGCCCTCTGTCCATTGTCATGTTGCCTCTTGTAGTCTAAGTGGCTTATTCTGAAATGAAGCAACCTCTCACATACACAAGAACACCCAATGGAAACTGCCATACCAGTAGTGACCACTAGGGCTCCCATCTCCCATTCATCCCCTTAATTCCATCTGGTATGTCTGCATAAAAGAAAGTCTTCTCTGTAGCCCCAGTTCACTTGCTCTCTCTTCCAGTTGTCTTGGGTCTTTTTCCTTTTACAAAGAACTCTTTAAAATTTGCCTTCCCTTGCCTAAATGACTGGTGGTTTGGGGAGCAGAGCACCAACCCACCACCCTAAGGCGTCAGTTGTTCTTCGTCCCAAGAGACACTTACCCGATTGCTAGACCCTGGGGCTGCCTCACAATTGTCATGGCACAGGCAATATAATCCTTTAAGTCAGTGTTCAGCAAGTCTGGTGGGTGGGAGGCAGAAAGGCAAAACAAAGGCAATGAGGATCCAGATGGAAACTGGGAGACCAGCTTCTCATTGTCTCTGTCTGCATTTATGTCCTTGTCTCTCTGTCTCTTTCTCTCTTTATACATATCTGTTTCTCTGTCAGTGTACCTCTTTCTACATATCTCTCTGACTCTATCTTTGTGTCTCTCTGTGGTTCTTTCCCTATGTGTCTCTCTGAATCTGTCTCTCATTCTACACACACACACACACACACACACCCTTGGACTTTAATTCCAAATCATTGACCAAATTGACCAATGATCAGCCAGTATGGTGGAAGTGTGGGGAGGCAGTGAGAGGATAAGCAATAACATTGGAAAAAAAGTCAGAATGTCTGGGTTCTAGCCCTAGTTTTGCCAATAAATAGGCCTAATTTCCTCCTCTGAAAAGGGAGGTGGGGTTGAGTTAGGTGATCTTTAAGGTCTCTTCCAGGTCTAACATTCTATGGTTCTATGATTTTTTCCTCAGCCTATCTCCATGTGCCACTTAGGTCATTTTAGAACCTGGTGTCAGGAAAGCTAGGTGGCACAGTGAATAGAGCACCGGCCCTGGAGTCAGGAGTTCAAATCCTGAGTTCAAATCCAACCTCAGACACTTAACACTTAATAGCTATGTGGCCTTGGATGAGTCATTTAACCCCAATTTCCCTGCCTTCCCCCCTCCAAAAGGAAAAAAGAAAAAAAAACTGGTGTTGGTTTATCGAAGGGGAAGCAGGAGAGGATAGGGGAGTATCCCTAAGTCTAAATGAAGTCCCAAGAGCCTCATGATATCTCATCAAGCCAAGTCAAGACTGCAAGGAAGCTTTGAGATCATCTAATCCAGCCCTCTCATTTTGTACAGGAGGAAATGAGTCTCAGAGAGGGAAAGTGACTTGAGCAGGAAGAGGCAGGACTATGATTCCAAACCCAGATCTTCTGCCTCAAAATTTGGAACTCTTTCTACTCTATCTTGTGCCCTTTTCTTCTCCTAATCCACCACTGTACTAGCAGGGCCAGCTCCCTCTCAGAGAGGCCAGATGTTCATTTGAAACTCTAAACTTGAATTTGAAAAAACCTTCCCCTCATTTTGCCTCATTATTCTTCCACCCCTACCAAACATTTCGTCAATATTTCTTTTTTTTCCATCCTGTAGAGGGAGGGTCAGAGAGATTAAAGAGACAGGAGAGGCAGCATGGTATAGTGGATAGAGAACAGATCTTGGAGTCAAAACCTTGGGTTCCAGTCTCACTTCTAATATATATTGGCTGGGTGACCCTGGACAAGTCATTTAAATATTCCCCCAAGCAACTCTCTAAGACTGTAAATAACAGAGAAAGGAGGATTTCTGCTTTGGTAGAGGAAGTTTCCCCATTGGGAACTCCCCAAACAGGTAGAATACTGGGTCTGGTCAAAAAGAAAAGGAGCAGGGGATGATGCTGAATAAATAGGAATGGGGTATGGGATATAGGTACCAGTGTCAGGTACCTTCATCATTTCCTGCTCTACTCCCCCTCTCCAGTGCTTTATCTTCTTCCATTAGAATGCAAACTCCTTGAGGGTAGGGAACATCTTTCTTTTTGCTTGTTTTCGTATTCCCAGTGGTTGGCACATAATAAAGAGATAAGGGCAGAGACTTTAGCATAGGTTTGGGTAGAACCAAGGAAATCAAATGAAATTGAAACTGGGACAAATGCTAAGACCAAGGAAGGGGGAGACTCTGAGAGAGGGCCAGTGGGCACTGTCAGGGTTCATACCATTGCAGTGAATTTTGCATTTGTTGATTGGGTGAGTGTGGTAGTCATTACACCAAAGACGACTGTTGATATGAAAGATGCCATTGTTGCTGCTCCTATCAGCTTCATAGTCCAAGGCTGCTGTATTGAAACCACTGGCATAGTAAGCCAAGCAGCCCCCTGAGAGTAAGAAAAGACAAAACTACAGGTTTCAAGGGATGAGGTAGAAAGAAAAAACCCATCGCTGTCCTGGGAAACAAAAGATGATGGTAGCCTGACCAGCCTGTAGGGGAGTAGGAAATGAAAAGCAATCCAGCCAAATTGACTCTCTCACAACACACCACTCCACGTCCCATCTCTAAGATGGCTGTCCCCCAAAAATATGGGGTTCACTCCTCTTTAACTTGACAGGAAATTGTTAATATAATGACAGAAATTGTTAATAACAAATGTAATATAGACTGCCACTCCCTTAAATGATTCTTGTAATGTCAGAATTTCAGTAATGTCCTTACATTGCTACTCTTAAAATATATACTCTTGATTAGGTTGAACTGAACCACAAACTAGGTCCTCACAACTAGGGATTTTGCCTTGTGGGGGAGCCCAGTTCAAGCTGGATCTCAGCTTCTAGTGTCCTCGACCTCTTCCATAGAGATTAATGACATGACGGGCAAAACAGAAAGAATGAAATGACTTTCTGTGCCTGGCCTGCCAAGGGCCACTAGGATCTCATGACCAGGCCCTGCTACCTCATACTGCCTCCTCCCCTTCTCCTCCTAAAGGTATAAGAAGCCTTTGCATGGATCTTGGAATTGGGACCTCTAGTGGACATCCTCTGGGATGGCAGATTTGCTACCCTGTTATTTCAATCAAAGATGTTTTATTCCTCAGCTCTTGGCTTTGATCTATTTCAGAACTTAATAAACTCCACCTCTTGGAATACTTTATTTTCTTCAAAACTCAGTCAGGTAAAACCTCTGCATGAAACCTTTCCTGATCCCCTAAGCTATTAATGCCACTCCCCCAAATTACCTTGTAATATATATGTATTGTGTATGTATATATCCTGTGCATTTTTACACAGAGTATTCCAATAGTCTCAGTGTAGTTTTAAGCTTAAATAGCCTGGCCCACCATATGTGTGTGTGTGTGTGTGTGTGTGTGTGTGTGTGTGTGTGTGTGTATGTATTGTCTACCTTGATTGAATATAAACTTCTTGAGAGAGGAGACCGCTTTGTTTTTATCTTTCTATTCCAATCACTTACCATGGTGCATGGCACAGAGTAAGAGCTTGGTAAAAGTTTGTTATTGATTGCTAGAGGGGAGAACATCCAACTAGTCATGTGGCCTTCTCAGCCTGGTGGAATACCCCTCTGTAAGATTTGCCCCCTTCTCTGGGGGTGAGTTCTGAACTGGTGAGTTCCTCCTGGGGCATCCATTTGGTGGCAGGCCCCAGGTCAGCTTTCATTTCCCTCCTGGATCTCTTCCTGACTTCCTGACTTCAAAATCATTCCCCAATACCAGGACCTTAATCATTTCCTGCTCCCCACTTCCCCCCAACTCCTTTTTACCTCCCCTTTTGTCTTCTTCCATTACAATGTAAGCTCCTCGTTTTTTCTTTATTTTTCTTCTTAATATTTGTATTCCCAGTGCTTGGCACTTAATTAGTGTTCAGTAAATGATTGTTTCCTTTTTTTCTTACATGTTTTTGGTGTCATGGACACCTTGGGGCAGTCAGCTGAGTGAAACCTTCTCAGAATTAGGGTTTTAAATACACAAAATAAAATATATAGGATTACAAAAAAACTAATTATTTTGAAATAGGACTATAAAATATATTTTTAAAAATAAGTTTGTGACCTCCAGATTAGATGATATACAAAGTACCTTCAAGCTCTGAATTATAGGATCCTTTTCAAAAGAAGTCTCTTATGGAAAAAGGAAAATGGGAGAGAATATATGGGAAAACGAAAGAGGCTGAAGTATGTAGGGCTTCAGGGCAGGAGACATAACACAGAAATGGCCATAAAGAAAATTAGACAATGTATGAAAGGGTTCAGACAGGATAGCCTGAGAAGATCATGGAGAAGGTACTGTCTTTCTGTAGCTGGGGGAATTAGGGAAGGTCACTTTGGATCTGGGCCTGAAAGTTAGGAGCAGAGACCAAAGCAATTGTGTGACTCCAGGGTTGCCCAGCTTAGGGAAGGAATGCACAGAGTAAAAAGTCCTATGTTTGGAGTCAGAAAAACTAAATACAATTCCCATCTCAGAGGCTTACTAGCCATAAACCCTTGGTCAAGTCATTTAATGTCTTTAATCTTCAGTTTCCTCACTTATAAAATGAAGGTTTAAGATTAGAAGATCTCTAAAGTCCCTTCCAGCTCTGCATCTACAATCCTATGATCCTACTTCCCTTCTCTGCGACTCTGTTTCCCCTTCTGTATAAATGAGGAGGTTGGACCTGCTGGTCTCTAAGATGCCTCTAAGATTCTGACTTCAAGGACAAGCTTGTTACACATTCAGCTGATATGTAGCATGGTGCTCTGGGATCTCTTATCCCCCAATCAGAAAGGCTCTTTAGAAAAGTCAGTGAGAAGAAAAGGGGCGTGTACAGATAAATCCTAATGTCTGGTGGTGGAGGGAGTGGGGAAAGGAACAGAGGGAGCTTACAGTCAGCTAGCTGATATCCCCGATAGCCATCAAGTCCATTTTGTTGAAACAGATGGGCAATTTCACACCGACTGTAGATTTCAGCTTCACTGGAGGCAAGAAAGCAGCTGATCAGAGAGAAAACTACAAGGACACTGTTCTTTGGCAGGTACAACCAGGTCCTGGTCTCCATTCAGATGGGCCCCTGGAGGCCCTGGGGTAGCTCTGGGCTTAGGGCCGTGATTTGAAATGAGAGGCCACTCTTTGACCTGTCCCAAATTTGCTCTTGTTAATTTCCTGGAAGGAAGGAAAAATAAAGTGAGCTAAGTGCAGCCCCCAAAGGCATCAGGGGAGAGGTGGGTGTTAAAGGAAGGGGTAAAGGTGAGAGGGAAATCAGACATTTCTGGTTTCATTGAGACTGCCTGCTTTTCATGGACCCCTTTTGCTGAAGCAACAACAGTCTGTGTGTGCTCAGGACTCTGGAAAGAAATCCAGCTTGTCATCTTTCTTAATGCAGGCATCAGTCCTTACAGCAGAAAACCCAGATTTGTGGGTCCAATAGTTCTAGAAGTATAGTCCAAGGGCCCCTGGGATCCCCAAGACCCTTACAGGATCCTCAAGGTCAAAATTATTCATAATAATACTAATATTTTTAAATTTTAATATGGTAAATGTCAACAAATATAACCCACACAAACAAAAGATTTTGGGAGGTCCTCAATAATTTTTAAGCACATAAAGGGATCCTGAGGCCAAAAAAGTCTGAAAATGTCTGCCCTAGTAAATTATAAATTCCTTGGAGGCAGAATTGTCACTTTAAATATCTGTGTCCTCAGTGCCCAGCACAGATAAGCCTAAGTGGCAGACACAATGTTTCTTGAATGTTGAATGAATGACTCTTATCCTTTTGCCTCCAAGATAGTGGTTCTTAACCTTTTTATGTGAAATGGACCCCTTTGGCAATCCGGTGAAGCCCAGTGACCCCTTCTCAGAATAATGTGCGTTGCCTGCATTCATAATGCAAGGAAATGTTCAATTTCACTAAAAGGTTAGTGAAAATGGAGATGTATTCTTTCCCTATCCAAATTCACAGACCTTATGAAATCTATACACAGACTCTTCTGCTCTAGGATAAAGTAACATTCTTTAGCCTGTCATTTAAAGTCTTCCCCAGTCTGGTGCTGACTTGTTCTTTCAGAGTGTTCTCATGTAATTCCCCCTCATGTACTCTCTGTTCTAGCCAAACTGGCCTGATGACTTGGCATCCAATCTCTGCTTCTTTGCACAGACTGTATCCCCCATGTGTGGATACCCAAACTCCTCACTTCCCCCTCTTGGAATCTTTAGCTTCCTTTAAACCCAACTCAACTGCTGTCTCCTATAGGAGTGCTTTCTTGATCCCCCCAGTCGTTTCTCTCCCCCCCTACATACACACCCCAATTACTTTATAATTACACTATAGTTTATATACAATTCAATAGTCTCAAAGGATCAGAGACCTAGAGTTAGCTCACAAATATTATCGGCCACCTGGTCTAACGTCATCATTTTACAGATGAGCAATCAAGGCCAAGAAAAGTCAAGTGACATTCTCAAGGTCACATAATGACACCAAAGAGAACAGAAAAAGACTAGTGTGCTATCAAGGATGCAGTTATCACTGATCTTGAGACAGAGTCATTAGTGGCCAGTCGTTTGCTGTATGCTATGCCTAGACTTCTAACACCTTACAGCATAGCCCACTGTGTGGGTTATAAGGACCAGAAGTGGAAATCAGATTCTCCGACAGCAGAGTCAGTACTCACTGTATCACAATATCATATTATCTGTGCACAGAGCTCCGTCATTACCACCATCCCTCAAGCAGAATATAAGCTTCTTAAGAAAAGGGGGATGGTTTTCATCCTTGTGTGTGCAGGCACTCAATAAATGCTGACTCAGTGGTCAAGAAGGTCAAGGTTGCTTTTAGAGATCACTAAGGTTTAGACTACTCAATACAATTTGAGAAACATTTACAGAGTGCCTACTGAGTACAATATATTATGTTAGATTCTGGGTATACAAAGGTGCCACTACAGAAAGAGCATTGGAGTTTGAGTCAGAAGACCATGATTCAAATTCAAACTCTGCTACATACTTACTATGTGACCCACTTCCTAAGCCTTGGTTTCCCCATGTACAAATTTTATAAACTGGACAAAATTGTCCAGTGCAACTACAAATCCAATGAAATAAGATAGAAGCTGGTCTAGGGAAAATCCTCTTCAAGTGGAAATAATATTTCTACTTCACAGGGCTGGTGTTAGGATCAAAACTGGGTTCAAGGGGCGGCTAGGTGGTGCAGTGAGTAGAGCGTAGGCCCTGGAGTCAGAAGGACCTGAGTTCGGATCTGGCCTCAGACACTTAACGCACACACAAACAAAAAAACCTAGCCGTGTGACCTTGGGCAAGTTACTTAACCCCAACTGCCCTCCAAAAAGCCAAAAAAAAAAAAAAAACTGGGTCCAAAAGGATTTTACAGATTGCAAAAGTTAATCTCCCTAATCCATAAACACTGAATAGCCTACAGGAAGAGAACCATCCACGGAGGAAAGACCAAGTGAATGAAGAATGTTCATTGTCTAGATTATAACTCACCTTTGCCTCTTACTTTCCATGGCTTCCTTCAAAGCTTAGCTCAACTGTCACCTTCTGCAGGAGGCTTTTCCTAGTGCCCCCAGTTCATAATGCCTGCTCCCTCTCAGATTGTGTCCCCTACCCCCAGTGCCTGGCACATAAGTGTTTAGTAAATTTTAGCTTGTTGATTGACTGACTGATGTGCAATCAGGAGAACAACATATAAAGCTTGTTCATGAGTATATTAGGAATATATAGAGGAAGAGAAGGCAGGCTGGTCACATAGTGAGGGTTAGGCATGACAGGTCAACAGCCAGTGTGTTTTACTGGCATCCAGGGGCTTCCAACACATTGGGTGGACCCACAGTGGACATATGAATATATGTGAACATATGTGGAAAAAATTTCATGATTTGGCAAGGCCTCAATGAACAGCTAACTGCATTGTCTGTCAGTCAACAAATTGTATTAAGAACCTATTATGTGCCCTGTGGGCACTTTGCTAAGCACTGAGGATACAAAGAAAGGCAAAAAAAAAATAATCCCTGCCCTCACGGAACTTAGAGTCTAAAAGAGGAGACAACAGGCAAACAACAATGTACAAACAAGTTCGAAGCGGGATAAAGTGCGGGTAGTCTCCTAGGGAAGGCACTAAGGAGTTGGAGGAGCCCCCCAAACCATGAGATCTTGTATTCATTTGATTGTTGGAGTATTTGAGCCATCTTGCTAAACCTGCCATGTTGAATCTTGCCCTACCTCACTGGTCTTGTCCCTCTCCTGCCTGTCTTTTCCTGACCCTTGCTGACCCTTTCCTGACCCTTTTCCAGTCCAGATGGTCCAGGGAAATGATGGGAAGAGTAGGAATGACTGCCTGGCAGCCTCTCCCTCCAGGGCTGAAAGGGTAGGGGTGACAGCAGCAGTAAGAACTATTTCAGCTCCAGCTCCGGACAAATCCCTGTGGACCCCAACTGTCCTGCTTCCTGAAGAGCATAGAGCAGGGAAGAGACTCTGAGAGGCCCTGGAAAGTGGCCTTTCTAGAACTCCACACCTCTGTGATCTCACTCTTCTAAAACCTTGGCCTGCTGCCACCCTAGGATATTACCATTCCCAAGGAATTGTGTGCCTAGGACCATTTTGGAGAATCTGGCATGACCTAACTAACGTAGGCAACTAGGTAGCACAGTACTGGGTCTGGAGTCAAGAAGACTCTTTTTCTTGAGTTCAAATTTGGTCTCAGACATTTACTAGTTGTGTGACCCTGGGTAAGTCACTTTCCCCTGTTTACCTCAGTTTCCTCATCTGTAAAATTAGATGGAATAAGAAATGGCAAACCACTTCAGTATCTTTGCCAAGAAAATCTCAAATGGGATCACAAAGAGTCAGACACAAGTGAACAACAATAAAGGCTTTAGTATCTCCATCTGTAAATCATTCATAATCTTCATGGTCCCTTTAAGCCCTGGAATTCAGGGACTCTGACAGGTATTCATTCCACTCCAGCAGCCATTAAATAATTGGCAGGACCCCCAAAAAATTTAATTTTCCAGATGCCAAAGTAGGAGCTCAGAAATGAAATTTAAGTTTTACTTCCCTTTCTGGAATGGGCAAATGCAGTTCCCAGTCAAACTCAACTAGCCCTTTAAGTGTTTATAATGGTGACAACAGCAAACATTTATATAGCACTCACTGCCCGCCAGACATTGTGCGAAGGGCTTTACAGTCATTGTCTCATTTGATCTCCCCAATAATCCTGGGAGGTGGGGCTATTATGCTCCTCATTTTACAGTTGAGGAAACTGAGGGGGTTTAAGTGACTTGCCCAGAGTCATACAACTAGTAAGTATCTGAAGCAGGATTCGAACTCACATCTTTCTTACTCAGGGCTCAGCATTCTATCCAATGTGCTGCCTAGGACTCTCTCCTGCTTATACCAATAAGACTAGAAGATCCCCAAAGATAGGTACTGTGTCAACTTTTTATTTCACCCAATGCCTATCACACATAAAATAGACATTTATTGAATAAATAAGTGAATGGATATTGAATGAATACTCTCTCCACCTTTCTTCCTCACCTCATCTCCTTTCCCATTCTGACTTGGTCCCCTGGTTTGAGGGAGACGTGGTCAGAGTTGGAGAAGGGATAGAAAATGAGAAAGAGAATCATTCCACTCCTTAAAGCACTCTAGGATAAGTCCCATGGTATAATGCAGTGGTTCTCGAACTTTTTGATCTCAGGACCCCCTTCCACTCTTAAAAAAAAATTGAGGATTGGAGTGGCTAGGTGGCACAGTGAATAGAACACTGGCTCTGAAGTCAGGAGACCTGAGTTCAAATCCAGTCTCAGATACTCAACACTTACTAGCTATGTTACCTTAGGCAAGTCACTTAACCCTAATTGCTCTGCCTTCCCCCCTCCAAAAAGCAAAAAAAAAAAAATATTAAGTACCCCAATGAGCTTTTGTTTAGTGGGTTATATTCACTGATATTTACCATATTAGAAATTAAAACTGAAAAACTTTTAAAATATTTATTAACTCAATTAAAATAGCAATAATAAATACATTACATGGTAACATAAATAACATTTTACGAAAAAACTATATTTCCTGAAACAAAAAATTAAGTGAGAAGAGGGGCATCGTCCTACATATTTCTGAAAATAACTTTAATTTCGGCTTAATAGAAGATATCTGGATTCTCATATCTGCTTCTGCATTCAATCTGTCAAAATATGTTGCTTTGGTTGAACTATATGAAGAAAATCTGTCCTCAGACAGATGTGTAGTTGGGTAAGGGAGGAGTATTTTAACAGGTAAATAACATCTTAGTATTATTATGAAAGAAATTTTGATGAAGGAAAAAAGAGAGAGGAAAGAAGGAAGGGAGAGGGAGGGGGGGAGAGAGAGAAAAAGAAAAAAAGAAGGAAGGAAGGAAGGAGAAAAGAGAGAGGGAGAAATGAAGGAAACAAGCATTTATTAAACATTTACTATGTGCCAAACATTGTGCTAAGCCCTGGTGATATACATACAAGCAAGAAGAAAGATAGTCCCTACCCTCCCAAAGCTCCCCTCCTTTGGACTTTTTTTTTTTTTTTTTGCTTCTCCACCTTGCCTGAACCAGGTTCCTTAGCTCCCCCACCCCCTGTTTTTCAACTTTCTTTTGTGCATTATCTTCCCCCATTAAATTGCAAGCTCCTTAAGGACAGGAACTGTCTTTCTTTTTTCGTATTTGTATCCCTAGCACTTAGCGCAGCACCTGACACATAGTACATTCATAATAAATGTTTATTGACTGTTGACAATTGCCCGGTCTTGTTAATTCTATGTTTATAGCCCTTGAATCTATTATTCTTCCCTCTATACCACCATCTTAGTTCAGACCCTCATGGTCCCATGTAGTGTCCAGACCAGGAAATTTAGCTCCCCTCAGCCATGACCTCTGGTGTTTCCTGTTTGAAGGAAGGAGCAGCAGAAGGAGCAGGAGTGTTGGGGCAGAAAATGACCAGAATGAAGGGGGGGTCCTTTGTTATTATACTCATTTTATAGATGGGGAAAGTGATGCCCATAGCTGCCAAGTGATTTGCCTAAGGGCATGCACCAGCAAGTGGTACAGGCCAGAGTAGATCCAAGGTCTCTGAATCCAAATCCAACAGGGTTTTTTTCAATATAGCAAATGCAAAATATTAAAGCTGAGACCCCAATGCAGGAAGTGAATATCCAGAAAAGTTCTCACTGCTCATGAAAAGTCAGCCCAGCTTCATCAGGAACAAGTCCTGCTAGAGAGAGACTAGCCTCATTTCCTTCTGGACAGGATTACTTAGTGAATAGATCAGGCAAGCAGCAGAAATAATTTACCTAAATTGGTGCAATACTTGTCAAAACATCTTCAACTATACACTGGAAAATGATGACATGATGTGGACTGGATGATTGCATAATTATATGGATTAAGAATCCATTCAATGGGGGCAGCTAGGTGGCAAAGTGAATAGAATGCTGGTCCTGTAGTCAGGAGGACCTGAGTTCAAATTCAGCCTCAGACACTTAACACTTACTAGCTTTGTGACCTTGTGCAAGTCACTTAATCCCAATTGCCCTGCCTTCCCCCTCCAAAAAGACCAAAAAAATAAAAAATAATAATCTATTCAATGGTAAGATTCAAAGGGTAGTTGCTAGGGGCTCGTGATTAACCTGGCAGGAACCCAGTAGATCGGTCCAGGACTTTCTGCTTGACCTAATACTGTTTAACATTTTTATCAATGATTCAAATAAAGGTATAGTTGGTGTGCTTATCAAATATGCAGGTGCTGATTTGGAAGGTTTAACCAAGACACTGGTTACCAAGAATGCAAAAAAGGTCTTGACAAGGTTGAACACTAGGACAAATTCAATAAAAAGAAATGTAACACGGATAAATTGAAATCTTACATTTGGGTTTTAAAAAAATCAATGTTTTCACACATACTAGATGGAGAAGGCATGATTACATAGTTTGTCTAAAAACAAAAACTATGGGGATTTTAGTGGACTGCAAACTTAATATTAAATTAAAATAACATTTGTATAACACCTGGAGATTTCTAAAATATTTTGATACATTAATTCATTTGAACTTCACAACAACCCTTTGGTGGGTATTTTAGGTATTATTACCTAAATTGCTTTTAATTAATTAATACTATAAATTCTTTTAATATTATTTTCTCTTATTTCTTACTTCCTCAACACCTTCTTCCTTCCTATTTCTCCCTCTATCCTTTCCTTCCCCCTCTTTTCTTCCCCTTTTCCTTCTTTCCTTCCTTCTTGCTCTCCTGCTTTCCCTCCCTTCTTTCTTTCTTCCCCCTCCCTCTCTCTCTCCTCCTCTTCCCTTCTTCCTCCATTCCTCCCATCCTTCCATTCTTCCTCCCTCTTTCCTATCTTTCTCTCCTTCTTCCCTCCATCCCATTCTTCCTTTTTCCCTCCCTCTCTCCCACCTTTCCTTCTACTCTTCCTACTTTCCTTTCTCATTCCCTTCTATCCTTCTATCCTTCATGACCACAAAAAGCCATTTGACCAAGATTCAACCTCCTCAAATAAGAAAATGTATCTAAATGCTTGGAAACCTTTTTTCCCCTTCCTGAAGAGCTATATAAGTATTAGGTTATGATTCACACCTTATGCAAGAGTCTCTGGCTTCCTGGAATTCGTAATAAAAGCTCCACATTGCTCAGAAATCACTTTGAAGCATGACAGTGTTCACTGACATCCTGGAAAGGCACAGTGACTGCTTTAGGGTGGAGAGCAAAGACAAAGCTGCAGTCAGCCTGCCCTGCCCCCCACCTCTGTCCAAATGGAAGTCAAAGGAATCATAATTCACATTTATATAATTCTCTGAGATTTTTAAATTTTTCTTTTTAGTTGTGAACTTAATAACCACAAGGAACATAAACATTTCAATATGCAAAGAGCAAGAAAGAGGATTATATGAGAAACTATGAACTTCTATTATAGAATTTGCTTTTTAAGGCAAGGAAAGGCAACAGCTGGATAGTTGGTCTCAGAGTCAGAAATAACTGAGCTCAAGTCCTGCCTTTGACACAGACTGACTGTATGACCTGGGCGAGGCACTTGCCCTCTCAGTGCCCTAGACAACTCTGTAAGACTAGAAGTTAAAGAGAAGGTGCTGATCTGCATTGTTTGAAGAAATGTATCATTGAGAACTATCTACACCTATAAAATCACAGCAACAGTGAGAGAAAGATGAGAAAGAAAAGAAAAGGAAAGAGAGAGGATATTGAGAGACAGACAGAGGAGAGAGAGACAGAGGACAGAGACAGAGAGAGGGAGGGAGAGAGAGAGGGAGGAGAGAGAACAAGCAGGGGGGTGCTTAACCTTTTTGTGTTTGATGAAGCCTATGAGCTCTTCTCAGAATAATGTGCTTAAATGCATACAATAAAATATATAGAAAAACAAAAGAAACCAATTACAATTAAAATAGAATTCTCAAAATATAAAAAAAAAACAAATTCCTCAGATCCTAGGTCAAGAACCCTTAAAACAAAAGGAGAGAGGGAGGGAGAGTTGCTAAGACTAGATAGATAGCATAGTAGCAACATTGCAGTTAGGTGCCACAGTGGATAGAGTACTGGACCTGAAGGAAAGAACTTCCTGAGTTCAAATCTGGCCTCAGACATTTACTAGCTGTGTGACTCTGGACAAGTCACTTAACCCTCTCTGCCTCAGTGTCCTCCTCTGTCAAATGAGCTGGAGAAGGAAATAACAAACCCCTCCAGTATCTTTGCCAAGAAAACCCCAAATGAGGTCATGAAGATTTGGAAATGATAGAACTGCTTCTTCGTTCCATTTCTTTCTTTGTGTCTACTCCCCTGTGCTTTTTAAAGCATGTGCTTCCTTGACAATGCTCCTAAGAGATTAATAAAACAAGTATTATTGTTCTCATTTACACATTTAAAGATTGTGGCTCTAGAGAGAGAAGAGTCACATGGCTAGTGAGAGTCTGAGGGAGTATTCAAACCCAGATCTCTTCATTCCGAGTCTAGTCCACTTTATTCTGTATCCCACCACCTCTCAGTACCAATCTCAAAACAGCAGCAAATTCATCCCTAGGCCCCTAGAGCAATGACTCTCAATTATTTCTAGTTTGCAGACCATTCTAACAATATTAACCAACACACACACACACACACACACACACACACACAAACACACCACCTGCCCCATTACTTCTTGCTGCCAATAATTCATTAGTAATCATAAAAATGATACCTAAGGTTTGTCTAGCACTTTAAGGTTAACAAAGCACAAATATTATCGAATTTCATCCTCACAAAAATTCTGGGAAGTGGATGCTATTGTTATCCTCATTTTATAGATGAAGAAATTGAGACAAACCATGGTTAAGAGACTGGCTCAGAATCACACAGCTAGCAAGTGACTGAAGCTGGATTTGACATCATCTTCCTGACACCAAGTCCACCACTTCATCTGTTACATCGCCTAACTGCCATTGTTCGGTCATTTCAGTCATGTCTGACTCTGAGTGACCCCATTTGGAGTTTTCTTGGTAAAAAACACTGGAGGGGGTTGCTATTTCCTTCTCCAGCTCATTTTACAGATGAGGAAACCAGGGCAAACAGGGTAAAGTGACTTGCCCACGGTCACACAGCTGGTAAGTATCTGAGACCAGATTTGAATTCAGGGAGTTGAGTCTTCCTGACTCCAAGCTAGGCATTATGTGCACTCTGGCATCACCTAGCACCTGAAGCTATCATTAACAAAACTGTATTCTTCCCAAAATGAATGAGGTCAATCAGCATCCTCCTTAATAAGGACCTTAACACCTTACTTAGTAAGGGAGGTTTGTTTTGTTTTGTTTTTTAACTAGAAATAAATAGAACATTAATCCATCATGGAGGACAACATCTATTAATGACTCCCTAAGCCCCAATGTACCAGACATTTCATCATGCGATCCTGTAGTTGTCAGAGAGAAGGTCTCAGGTCTTGAGTTTCCCCCAGGCCTCCTTTCTGCCTCTCCTAGTAGGACCTTCTAGACACACCTGCAGTAATAAAACAATCAAGGACACTCCTGGGACTTTTCCCTCCAGGCTTCTCAAGGCCTCTCACTTCCAGAATAGGATTAAACTTTCTCAAATCCTTTTGACAGAGAGGCACCAATTGTGTGCAGTGCCCTATGCCGGACATAAGAGATACAAAGACAAAAACATAACAGCCACAAAGGAAATAGTCCCTGTACTGGTGGATCTTACATTCTATTGGGGAAGGGGAAAGAGCTATAACATACCTAGCACACAACAGATACAGGGCTGGACCTGGAGTGAGGAAGACATGAATGTGATCCTGGGCAAGTCACTTAACCTCTGTCTGCCTCAGTTTCCTCATCTATAAAATAGAAATAATGATAGCACCTTCTTCCCAGGGTTGTTCTAGGGATAAAATAAGATATTGTTTATAAAGTACTTAACAAACTAGTAGCATTATAAATGCTAGTGATTTATTATTATTATGGACAGCTAACTGAAATCAGAAAGAATCATCTTTGTGAGTTCAAATCTGGTCTCAGACACTTACTGGCTGTGTGACCCTGGGCAAGTCACTTCACCATGTTTGTCTCCATTTCTTCATCTGTAAAATGAGCTAGGGAAGGGAATGGCAAACCATTCTAGTAACTCTGCCAAGAAAACCCCAAATAGGGTCATGACGAGTTAGATACGACTAAACAATGACAAAAATTATTATTATTGTAGCATATACAAAGTAGTTTCAAGAGCTAAAGAACACTGACAATGGAAGAGGTGATCAGGAATGGCCCCAATTAAGGGGGGGTGCATATAAGCAGTACTTTGAAAGAGAAGAGACAGAGAAAGGTAGGAGAGAGGAGAAACAGAGGAAAGAAAGGGGGAAGAGAGAAAGAGAAGGGAGAGGGAGGAAGGAGAAAGGAGAGGGGGAAGAGGGAGAAAAAGGAAGGAGAGAGAGGAGAGACAGAGGAAAGAAAGGGGGAGGAGAGAGAGAAGGGAGAGGGAAAAGGGGGAAGAGGGAGAAAGGGAGAAGAAGGAAGAGAGAAGAGAGAGGAAAAGAAAGACAGGAGGAGAAAGAGAGGGAAGAGGGAAAGAGGAGGGAGAAAGAAGAGAGAGGTGGAGGAGGGAGAGAAAGAAGGAAGAAAAAGAAGAGGGAAAAGGGAGAGGAAGGAGGGAAGAGAGAAGAGAGACAGGAAGAAGGGAGGGAAAAGAGGAAGAGGTAGGAGGGAAAGCGAAGAGGGCTGGGGAGGGGGCAACCTGTGTAAAGGCAGGAAAAGAAATGTCAGGTTCAAGGAACAGCTAGCTGGCCAGTTTGACTAGAATGAAGAATACATGAAGAACAAAAATTGATTTTATGGGGTTTTTTATTTAATTTAATTTTTTCCATTAACAAATATCTATTTTCCCTCCCTCCTCTAGCACCCCCCACTAAAAAGGAGAAGGAAGCAAAGCAAAATCCTTCTAGCAGGTATGCTTCGTCACATTTGACAGGCGGTACTAGGAAAGGTGGAACTGGAATGTACGGAAAGGGAAGGTGGGAACCATACTGCGAAGGGCCTTAAATGACAGGCCCGCGGCCACTGCCAGGGAAGCAGTCAGATGTCTGAATAGGGAGGACGACATGGGTCACTTGGAATGTGACAGCTGAGCCCTGCACGTCAGTGACCCCTCAGCCAGCTGCCCAGATCCGGCACATGCCTAAGGGCGGCGAAGCCTTGAGTGACTGCTCCAGCAGCTTCTTCCAAAACCTCGGACAAAACTGCCGCGGGCCTGAATTATCCCGAGTCTACTCGAAATAAATCCTTCCTACCCCTGCCAGGGCCTTGTACATCCGTCTTCCGGCACAGAAGGGTCGCTAACGTCCACTCACTGCTCGGGGGCTGACGCCCACAACTAAAACAAAGGCATGGAAATTGTTCGGTAGCAAATACCAGCGCTACAGGTGGCTCCAGGACCCTGGAAAGCTCCCTTAGGGATTAGGAGCTAGGAAATGGAAAAAGGACTTAATGGGGACGGGGAGGGCTCCGGGCTAGAAGGGACTCCACCACTTATCTGAAGACATGCCGGCCAGGGAAACTGCCAAGATGCCCTGGGAGAAAAGAATAAAACAAGACCTTAATGCCATTAAGTAAAGAACCGTGGGCATCCTGGATTAGCCCCCAAAGGAAAACAGGGCCTGGAGTTGCCAGGAGGAAGACCCACCGCCCGGTTCAGAGACTGCCTCACGTTCCCTTTCCCAGGCTTCTCTGAGACATAAAGCCCACAGCACAGAACGAGCAAGCCCAGCCCAGACCTAAAGAAGAAAACCAAGATTAACACAGTTTAGCTAGATGGTTCAGTGGTTAGAGAGTTGCTCCTGGAGATAAGAAGGCCTGAGTTCATATCCAGCTTCATACACTGTGATGTTGGGCAAGTCACTTTACCTAAGTTAACCTCAATTTCCTCACCTGTAAAGTGGGGGTAACAATAGCTCCTGGCTACCAGAATTATTAGGAATATCAAATGAGATATAACTGTAAAGCACCCAGAACATAGTAAATACTATACAAATATTAGCTATTATTCCTATTATCATAACTAAGAGCTAGCATTTAGAGATTGCTTTCAGGTTTGCAAAACACTTTACAAATATTATCCCCTTTGATTCTCACAACAACCTGGGAGGTAGGTGCTATTATGAACCTGTTTTACAGATGAGAAACCTGAGTCAGACAAAGGTAAAATGCCTTGCTCAGGGTCACAGAGCTAAGAAGTATCTGCAGCTGGATTTGAACTTAGGTCTTCCTGACTCCAGGCCTAATGCCTTATCCACCTGGCAGCCCCCGTTTACAATGTGGAGTACGGACAGGAGTTCTGTGCAGTGTAAAAGGTGGAAGTGGGGTCAAAGATCCAACCAATAATTAACAGGCAGGGGCATGCCATATTCCTAGAGTCAGAAGACTTGTCTTCCTGAGTTCAGATACACCCTCAAATACTTACTAGCTGTGTGGCCCTGGGCAAGTTACTTAACTCTGTTGCCTCCATTTCCTCATACCGTGAGGCTTCCCTAGGTAAGGAGGACAATTGGGAGTAGAGTAGAAGGCTCTCAAGGGCAGCTAAGTGGTGAAGTAGATAGAACACCAGGCCTGGAAGCAGAGAGACTTATCTTTGTGACAAATCTGACCTCAGACATTTGCCAACTGTGTGACCCTGGGCAAGTCACTTAACCCTGTTTGCCTCAATTTCCTCATCTGTCAAATGAACTAGAGAAGGAAATGGCAAACCATTCCAGTATCTTTGCAAAAAAAAAAAATCGAGTCACAAAGAATCAGACACAACTGAAACAACTAAACAATAACAATAAAGAAAGCTCTCATTCTATGGATCTCTAGGGCAGTGTTATAGCATTCCTGCCTGGGGAGCACAGACAAAAAGAATCCATCAGTACTGGTGTTTCATGGAACAGTTCCTCGTAACAGCAAAAATGGAAGCCAATGGGAGAGAGCAATGGTATGGATAATCCAAAACGGCAGCCAAACTAACCATCCTATTTGGCTTTGAAAATATGTTGCTATTGATACCTTTTACTTGAATAAGCATTTGTCTGTTTGCTTGGTAATTTGTACCAAACTTAATAAGGATTGTTCAAGAGAAGTCAAGAAACTATCCAGTTTTCTAATCCTACCTCTGCTGCACAACTCTCAACAGCAGCTGATTCTGTGCTAAAAAAACAACCACATCTCAGCCTAAGGCATAGCACCAGCTGCTTTCTTCTCAAAACTCAGGACATGGTTAAGTATTTAAGTTTCAAAGGGCTTTACAGCTGCCTGTAGAGAAAAAGGTAAATACAAAATGTGAGATGTCAACAATCAGGTAATTAAGGATAATATCACCGGTTTCAAGAAAACCAAAGGGCAGGTAAACGACAATCTAGTTTAATAATATCATTGACTTGTATTTAGATAGTGCTTTGAGGTCTGTTAAAATGCTTTTCTCCCAACAATCCTTCAAAGTAGGTAGAGTATTGTTAGTCCCATTTTACAGATGAGAAAACTATACCTCAAAGAGGTTAAGTGATTTGCCTGAGGTCACACATCTGGTCGATTTTATTTGAGACTTCACATTAGAATAGAGACTATTAAACCTGGGGATTCATAGAGGATCTGTAGGTAGATTTCAAGGGATCCATGACTTATATGGAAAAATAAAATAAAATTTTAACATAATTAGTTTCTTTTATAACCCTATGTATTTTTTGAAAAATTATTCTGAGAAGAGGTCCATAAATTTCCCCCATACTTCCAAAGGGGTCCATGAAACAAAAAAAAAGGTAAAGAACCAAATCATTCTTCTCCCATCAATCCCCACTCGGACACTCCAGATAAGCCTATGGATGTTTGCCAGGTGGCTGGCTTATTTCTGCCTCTGAGACTTTTTTGCACAAAAGCTCATTGCAAGTGAGAATTATTTTATTCTTTTTCCTTGTAACTTTGAACCCATAGCATAGTGCCTGGCATACAGCAGGCATTTAATAAATACTTGTTGATTGATTGATTGATTGATTGATTAAAGCCCACTTCTTTCCTGACCCCTAGACCAATGCTCTTTCCACTACTGTAGAAATGGCTCCTCTCTGCCATTGCTTTACTATGCAACTTCAGGCAAGTCATTTCCCTTCATCAAATGAGGGAGCTGAACTAGGTCACCTCTAAGGTCTTATTCAGATGATTCTGTTCTAATTGGAATTGGCCCTGACTGGAACCTTTTTTGAGTCACTGGAAGCTAGAAGGATATCTGGGTAAAGTGAGGCAGGGAACAATGAGAAAAACATAATCCTTACCTTTCTACTCAATTTGGACTTTCCAGGGAGACAAATCAAGCTTTCCAAACTCTGTGCAATTTACAAAGTCTTCAGGATAGTTGTTGACTTGAAACACATCTCTGGGGACTTCAGAAAGGTGGGTGTTGTCACAGAACAGGAGAGACAAGGAAACATTTTTCAAGGCTTCTACCTGCTCATCTGTGAAAACCCCTGAATTCTCCCACCAAAACCTGGGGAGAAATTGACCAGTCAAGAATACAACCTTCATTTAACAGTCCTCCCTCTGAGTGCATGTTGTGTGTGGAAGAGGACAGGATATCATCCAGGCACAACTCCCAAGGAATGTCAACCAGCCCATCCACCCCCATCTGCCTTCTTCCCCTGACACGGATCCTTCTCATCCCTGATTGGAAGAGGAAGGTGCAATTCTTGTCATTCATGTAGCTAATAAGCAGGGCTTGCTCTTAGCAACAGAATCACGGAGGGAGGTAACACCTCTCTGCCACTACCATTCTAGGTCCTTACCACTTAGCATCTGAAGGTACCCATACTCCTCTATCGAGTCCTGTTCCTGACACCACTACCCACTACTTCCTTCAGGTGAGCTCCACAGTATCACTTTAAGACTGCAGACCCAACTATGACATTTACTCAATATTCCAGAATTAGAAAACTTTGCATCACAAATAAAATGCTAGGTTTAGAGTCAGAAAGACCTGGATTTGAGTCCCACCTGTCTCCATCTCGAATCTGCTGAAACTGTCGGCCAATCAGACAAGAAAGCAGAGGTCCCACTCTCCCATTGGGAACAAAAGGCTCAACCACAGCCCCGATCCACAGGTCAATGTTGTCTGCTGTCCCATACAGGTCCAGAAATTTCTCAGCCAATTCTTTGTTCTGGAGAATATCACCAAGTTCCTCCACAGTCTGGGGCTCTGAGAGACCACAGAAACGTCTCCAAGCATTGTACCCTGGAACAATACCATGGAAAGATGAACCCACCACTCACTGACCTTTCTGCCCCACCTTCACCAAATCACTCTTCCCCCATTGCTCCCCACTCCCACTGGCCACTCCAGCCAAGTCTATGGATGTTTGCCAGGTGGCTGGCTTATTTCTGCCTCTGAGACTTTTTTTGCACATAAGCCCCAACCCCATTCTCCTCTCCTCCAAAAAACCTCGAAGGTCCTCCTAGCTCTTTCCCACCAATCCATATATCTGTCGTTTTCATCAAAACTTACTTAAGACCTGACTACAATGATGTAAATGGAATAAAGAAAAGTGATGGAACTGAATACTGGATGATAATTATGACCAAGCATGACCCTGAAGAAGATTTCAGAAAATACACCTCCCTCCATTGTAGAGGTAGAGGAGAGGGTCTAGGGGAGTGGAATATTGCATATGCCATCAGATTCCATTGATGTGTTAGTTTTGCTGAGCTTTTTTACTTGCTTTAATTACAAAGAATGGCTTTCTACATGGGGGACAGCTGAATTCAGAAATAAAGGTCATATAAAAACAGAATGTATCAATAAAAAATATATACATTGAGAGAGAGTTTCTGCCTCCAGGAGTTCCCTATATTAATGAAACCACAGCTCCAGTGACTACCACTGATGATTTTTCATTTATTAATAAAGTAAACTCCCCTTTCCAAACAGCCTTTTTCAAACAGCTGAAAGACACCTTCAGAAAGTATCCTTTCCTCATTTTTATTTCTCTTTACCTTTTTTATTATTTTACTATTTTTTTAAAACCCAAATCTTCCTCTTTCTTCATGGTAGTCCCCTCATTTTCTCATATCCTTTCTGTGTAACCCAGGAGAGGCTTTATGATCATTTCTTCTCTGGCTATCACCTCTGTTTCCCTTCACAAATGTATTTTCTTATATTATTGAGCAATTTTTCTTTGCTTTGTGATGATATAAAAATAAAAAATACCAAAAACCAAACCCTAGAATCTGATCGAGTATGTTCTAAGTGGGTCGGACTGATTCCAGAGATGATTTTTAAAAAACAATGATAAATAATGGATCTTATTTTAAAAATCAAGGAGAATGCAAGCTCCTCGAGGCCAAGAACTATCTAACTTTTATATTTATATCCCGAGTGCCCAGCACATAGTAGGTGCTTAATAAATGTTTGCTGATTGATATTCATTCATTCTAGTTAATCCAGAATCCAGTGACAGAGTGATGCTATCCCTTGGTATAGCAAAAAGAGGGCTAGATTTGGAGTCAGAGGTACTGAGTTCAAATTCTGACTCTGCTATTTACTACTGCCTTGTGACTTCAGGTAAGAAATTATCACTTGACCTCAGTTTTCTCATCTGCAAAATGCAAGGGTTGAACTGGACTCAAGGTCTGGGTAACTACAGCCTGAGGTTTGGCTCTTGGGCTGTACACAATGGAGAAGTGAGGAGGCTATTGAAGCCCTACTTTGCTGACCCCTGGACTAGCTGACGTTAAAGGTCCCTTCTAGCTATTATCCTAAGAGCTATACTATCCAGGAGGCAACATGATATTAGCAGAATAAGCACTGAATTTAAATCAGAGGACCTCCTGCTGGCATACATGTGCTAGGCAAATCTCTCCCTCTTGCTCAGTCAAAGCAATTGTCTTCATCCCTTCCCTGAGACTCTAAGAGTCAGAGGTTTCACTACAAAACTCACCAAGACTCTCCATCCCCTCTACTCTCTTAGAGATGCATCATCTATGGATCAGGGAGGAAGTGTACTGCTAAGATAGGTTGACCCCAAGTTTAGAAGGTAGGTCAATTAATTCTGATCTGCCACACCTATCATCTGCTCAACACCTCACCCTAACTCAGCAGTCAATCTGTCAAACCCCTCCTCCTTTTGGCCACCTGGCAGCATGTCTGCCTTCTTAGGGGAGAAAGGACAGGAGGGACATACCTGGGATGCCATGGTCTCTTCCCCTTTGCAAGTTGATAGAAGCCAGATCTAAGCCCATGACTGAAGTCTGTTCAAAGAGTCGATCTTGGACCTCTTCATTCAGGATCTCATCCTGCTTCATCATCTTGGATGGATTGATGAGTAGTCCTCGGAGGATTGGATCAATGCCCCCTAAAAAAAGGAGACACCAATAGGTTCTATATATGTAGGGGAAGGCACCAGATGGAACCACAGAATCTCAGAGTGAGGAGTAGGTTCTGGAGCCATCTAGTCCCACCTTACATGAGAATCTCCTCTATAACATACCCCCAGAGTGGTCATTTAACCTTGTAAGGAGGTGGCACCTTCTGCTTCCATTTCATTTGTAGACACCTCTAATTGTTAGGAAATTTTTCTTTACCTCGAAACTAAAGTGCTTCTTGGCAAGTACCATACGCTGCTCCTGGTTCTGCCTTCCAGGGTCAAGCAGAACCAGTTTAATACCTGTCCACATGCTTGAGAACAAGCACTCAATACTCTGCCAAGTATTCTCTTTTTCAGGCTAAGCATCCATAGTCCCTTCAAATGATCCTCATTTGGCATAAATGTTGCATCTCGGTTGCCATCCTCCGGACATTCCAGCTTACCAATATCCTTCCTAAAACATGGCGTCCATAGTGGTGGTCTGACCAGCACTTAGCACACTATGGGACTAGCAACTCTCTAATGCTGGGCACTAGAATGTCAGCACTGGAGAAGCACTGTAGCATTGGAGGGCATACACTGAACCTGGCTTTGAGTTGTCAGTTATTCAGATGGTTGGGTGATCTTGGGCAAGTTCTCCCTGCCCCCTAAGTATGGGGATCCCCTAAGCCTTCTGACCCCAGGTCATCTTCCTTTCCCTTCCTAAACTCTTACTCTTGGTGGACATCATCTGCTCCCATGAATCTGACCATCACCACTATGCACGTAACTCCTGTACTTCCAACTAACTATTGGACATCTCTTCCTGGATTTCCTCTAAGTGCTTCTAACTCGACACACCCAAGACTGACCACATAATGTTCCCCCTCCCCAAATTGGCCCTTCCCTCCCAACTTTTCTTTTGCTATTGCAGGCACTACCTTCTTCTCAGTAAGTCCCATTTGTCTATAATATTTCAATCTCCCTAACCTCTCACATTTAATCAAATACCACTAAAAATAATTGACCTGTACAGATAGATGTATGTTTGAAAAGTATGTTAGATACATCTGAGTCTCAGAACACCCCTATGAGACATCACAGGCATTTTGTAGTTGAGGAAATCAAAACTCAGAAATGTTAAAGGCATTGCTCATGGGCATACATCTGGTGTCAGAGGCAGGAATCAAGCCCAAGTATCTTCTTCCTACAAGCCCAGCAGGCCAACTCCAATCTTTTTTCCATAACTATTTTATATTTAATACTTCTTTTACACCCACATTACCAAAAACCTCATTGCGTCTTTTGTAACCTCTTGCCCAGTCTCTGCCAACAATTCCTCCCCCTTTGTGTCCATCCTTAGCAAGAGACAGTTAATTTTAGGAAGAGAAACAAGGTCTCCTTTCTCCCTTTCTCCCCCTGACCTCCAGCCCTGAACCATTTTTTGGTCACTAGTTCCTTGCTCCTTTGGAGGCTTCCACAGGGGTGATGTTGGATACACAGCCCTCGTAAGCAGGTTTCTAACAGACAAACGAGTCTGAACATGCTCCTTTTCCACTCAAATACCTTTAGAAGCTCCTGATTAGGTCTTTATAGGATACAATACAAACTCCTTAGCCTGACATGAGTAGGGATAAGCAAAGCTGTCAGGTAGCCAGATTCTCTGTTTATTAAGAAAGCCCTTCTCTATTGCCTCTAAGATCAAATAAAAATACTGGCATTTAAATCGCCTTCCAGCCTGGTGCCAAACCAGCTTTCCAGACTTATTCATTACTTCCCTTCAGTCACTCTATGGTTCAGCCAAAGGGGCCTCCTTATTATTCCTTCAGTAGAAGACTCTATCTCCCACCTCCCTGCTTTTGCACTGGCTGTCTCCCATGCCTGGAACATGCTCTCTCCTCACTTCCAATGCCTAGACTTTCTAGTTTCCCACAAAATTCAGTGGGCATACTACCTTCTACATGAAATCTTTCCTTAATACCCCTGAAAGCACCTTTCCTTATCCCATAAAAAGATTGATTTGTATTTATTTTATATAGTGAGAGACAGCCTAGCATAATGATTAGAGAACTGGTCCCAGAGGCAGGAGGGCCTGGGTTCAAGTCTCTCCTCTGAAACAGACTGTGTGGCCCTAGATGATCATTTAACCTCTCCATGTCCCAGTAAGTTCTCTAAGACTAGATATTTCATAGAAGATTCTGACCTACATTAATAGAAGGAGTTCCCTCACCTGAGAGTTCTTGGTATAGGTGAAAATATAGATTCCATCCCTCTCCATAATCCTTTTTTTGTATACAATTATTTAGAAATAGCTTCACTTTCCTGATAGAATGTAAACTCTGTGGGCAGGGATTATTCCTTTGTTGTGACTATATCTCCAGGACTTAGCAAGATGCCTGGCCCACACTAGGCACTGGATAAATGCTTTTTAATTGGTTGGTTAATCTTGAAAAGACACTGAGTGCTCATTAGCTCTGTCCTATGCCATGATATGCAGAATACACCCCTCACCCCAGACAGGCCAGCCCTCTCACAGGTGGGTGCTGAAAACTGTATGTCTGACAGACTTCAGATATGCAAATATATTATCTTCCCCAAGGCTGGAAACAGCCCAGAGAGTGCAGGCCTGACAGACATGAGTCAATAGCGCCATCTTTCTATATGAATACTGATCATTGCTATTGGCTGAGATGATATTCATAAGGCCTGGGTCATCAAATAGAATTGCTGACCCGGCAAATGGGCTAACCAAATGGGAAATCTTGGTCGAGTCCACACAAGGAGAAAAGGCCTCTTATCACTGGTTTGAGACATGGATTAGCTGAGTGGACAAGAAATTGTCAAGTGATTCAAACTTCACTTCCATTTACAACATGAATCTCTTTGAAACCAATTAACAGTAAGATGAAGAGTCTTTTATTTCTAAGCAGTTACAGATCTGCCCTCACCTGAAATATTGATTCCATGGCATTATAGAACGTCAGCCCTGGAAGGGATCTCAATTCTTCTGACTCCTCTCCTTTTTACAGAGAAGGAAACTGAAGCCATTGGTTCTTGCCACTATACTGCACAGACTACTAGTTTTCAAAAAGGGCAAATATGGAATATGGAGCCAGATTTAAAAGATCTTTGGAAGTCAGGAAGAAGAGTTATGTTAACAGAAACAACCTTGAAGTTAGAGCAAGAGATCATTCTAGCACCAACTTCCAGAGCTAGCTATCTGTGATGTTGGGCAATTCTTCATCCCTCTCAATTTCAGTTTTCCTCTTCTATGAAATGAGGCAGTTATACTACATGCTCCCTGAGGTCCCTTCCTACTCTGATCTTTTATGATTCTGACTTTTATGATTCTGGGAAATTTCATCCCCTCCCACGTCCTAGGAATCTCTTAAGCAGGCTAACATCTTGTAAGAAGCATCCATCTATTAGGATAAATCATGGAGATAGTCAAGGGAGCTTTAGGGCATATACTTTACATAGGAAAAGGGGAGTCACCTTCATGGATCAGACCCTTGGCCCATCTCTACCAGAATTCTACTGCCAAAAGAGGCCTTGAAGTGATGGTGTAGAAGGGTAAGGTGACTCTTCCTTCAGCCTTTAAATAAGGATATTTCCTCACTCTTCTCCCTAGTTAGGCATTGCTTTTTCATTCAGAAATGTGTCCTTTTAAAAAAATCTATTTCCTGCCAGGACTTACACAGTACAATCAGGAGACCTGGGCTCTATTTCTATTTGACCTTATATCCCGTCTCTCTTGGCCTTTGGTGTCTTTATCTGCAAAATGAAGGGACTGGACTAGATGACCTCTAAAGCTCTTTCCAGCTCTAAATCTATGGCCCTCTCCCAATCAAGGTTTTATAGATTTTGCTTATCTTAGGATTTAGACCTTGAAGGGGACTCAGAGGTCCAATAGTCCAAGCAATTTATTTAACAGATGAGGACTTTGAAGCCTAGAGAGGTTAAATGACTTGCCCAAAGTCAAACTTTGCAGGTACGTGGCAAACCAAGAATTCAAATATTGGTCCTATCACTCCAAATCCAATATTCTTTCCACTACACCATGAGAATATTTGCCTTTGTAGACTGAAGAGATCTAATATGTTTGGCACTGGGTATCAAGTCTGGAAAACTTGAATTCAAATCTGGCTTCTGGTACTTCCTAGCTGTGTGACCCTGAGTAAGTCACTTGATCTCTCTCTGCCTCAGTTTTTCCAACTGTAAAATAGAGATAATGATAGCACCAACCTCACAAGATTGTGAAATGAAATATTTATGAAGCTCTTAGTGCAGTGTCTGGCACAGAGCAGACACCAACAAATGCTTGTTTCCTTCCTTTTGTGTCAGATCTTTCCATTGCTTTGCTTCATCTCCCATATTACTCCTCAGTCTAGGTTTACCTTCTAGGATAACCCTCCAAGGAGCAAAAAAGGTGAGATGGAGAGGAATCGTTGAGTTCGGGCCATTTGGCTGGAACTCTTCATTCAAGCGGGTCATGAAGGGTGGGATGGAGCCATGTCCAAACCGGAAAGCCAACGAGAAGACATTAGCCACTGTTGGGTCCACAGACTCATTGTAGCCTATGTAGGGAGGGATATATTGCCCAGTCTCATTTCCTAGGACTAGAGGCAGGTAATCTCTGTAGCTGATGACCTGAAATGAAATGAATATGAAGAGAATCATCTGTTTTCTGCTAGTTGGCAAAATTCTGCAGCAAACAACCTTGCCCTTCCCCACTGGTCAACTAGAAAAGTCCTCATAGGATTATCATAAGATTATATATCTAGGGGCAACTAGGTGGCACAGTGAGTAAGAGCGCCAGCCTCGGAGTTGGGATGACCCGAGATTGAATCCGGCCTCAGAAAATGAGCACCCACACATAAATAATGACTAGCCATGTAACCTTGAGCAAGTTACTTAACCGCAATTGCTTAAAAAAAAAAAGATTAAACATCTATCCAGTCTCTTCATTTTATTGATGAACTACAAAGAATTGAAATGACTTGTCCATTACACTGGAAATTTGGAGTTAAAGAATGTGAGACTTACTCTTTGACCTTGATCTCTCCAGGCCTCATTTTGCTCAATTGTAAAATGAAAGAATTGGACTAGATGTCCTTTAATGTCCCTTGGAGCTCATGATCTACACTCCTACGACCTTTCTGGGCCTCAGTTTCCTCCATTATAAAATAAGGAATTCTAACTAAGAGACATCTAAAATCCCTTCCTGCTATGTCCTAGGTAGTACCTAGCAAAGTTAAAACCTAAATACACATCCTCTAATTCCATAACCTACACCATTTCCACTATACCACACTGCCTCCAATACAGAGATAGGATTTTTCTTTAAAACATTGAATATAGGAACGGCTAGGTGGTGCAGTGAATAGAGCGCTGGCCCTGGAGTCAGAAGGACCTGAGTTCAAATCCAGCCTCAGACACTTAACACAAAAACTAGCCATGTGGCCTTGGGCAAGTCACTTAACCCCAACTGCCCTCCAAAAAGCAAAAGAAAAGAAAAGAACATTGAATATGAATGTCCAAAAGATAAAAGATTGAAGTTAAAATTTGTATCATTGTGGAAATTGGGGAAAGAAAAGATCAGACCAGTAAATGCTCCTCAAAATATGTTTGAAACAGGTACTCTTCAGGCACAGAATGAGAAAATCACTGTTGGGAAAGATAATTAAACTGAGAATGATGACAGGGATGAAAATGGCTCAAAAGTGAAGCCAAACATTTGACAATCTATAAAAATATAAAGTCAAAAAATGTTTAGAACCATAGAATTTTGTATCTAGAAGAGTCCTTAGAATGAATGGATGGATGGATGGATGGATGGATGGATGGATGAATGAATGAATGAATGAATGAATGAATGAATGAATGAATGAATAAGAAAGCATTTATAAAATGCTTAAAATGTGCCAAACACTTTGCTAAGAGGTAGGGAAAATACAACTACAGAAACAAGATAGTTCCTGTTCTGAAGGAGCATATATTCTAATTAAGAGAAACAACACCCATATAGGAGGGTTCTGCTACAAGGCAAATAGAAAGGTCTGGTGCAGGGGTGGAGAATCTGTGGCCCTGAGACTACATGTAGCCCTCTAGGTCCTCAAGTGTGGCCCTTTAACTGAATCCAAACTTCACAGAGAAAATCCAGAATTTCAACCTTGGTTTCCTCATCTGTAAAATAGGGATAACAATGGTATCTGCCTCCAAATCCAGGATTTGTTCTGTGAGGTTTGGATTCAGTCACAGGGCCAGACTTGAAGACCTAAAGGGCCTCTGGGCCACAGGTTCCACACCCCTGATCTGGTGGTACTTCAGATGGCAACACCCTGGAGGTCCAACCTCCTTTTTATCTGAACAGTCTAGAATATTATTACTAAATAGAGAACTTGCCCAGTGGAATTGACAAGATATGTGTATATGGTTAGTTGGTTGTTGTCCTTCATTCTCGAAGAGGATCAAAATGGCATCACTATGTTGGGGTCAAGGTATAGAGTGTCCAACTGCAGCTGATCAGACCAATATGAACTTGGAAGGCTCTACCACAGCTTGGGCACAAATAGTCTATAGGAACATTTGGAGTGGAGATGTCTCTAAATCTTGTACATTTCATATTTCTTTTGAACTAATGCATTCACAGAACACAGTGCTGCCTTTGACGTGAGCCTGGCAAAACTAAATAGGTCGTGATATGAGTGAAAGATACCACTTTTCTGACCAAGCTATGAAAATAGCTGGAATTTATTATTTAAACATTAAGGAATTGGACAGAGGCATAGAAAAGATGGATAGATTTTGATCAGAATGGAGAGAGATGAAAAATATGATCATGAATGATCCAGGAGAAAGACGTTCTACTTCCATTTCAAGAAGCCAGGTAGTGATAAAACACCAAAAACATACAATGTTTAAATTGGAAGTGACCTCAGAGATAACATCCCTATCTCCTTATCTCATAGGTGAAAAAGTTGAGACCCAAAGGGAAGAAGTAACTGTTCCAGGGTCACAAGGCTCACTAATGATAGAACTTGGGATTTGATTTCATGTCATCTAATTCCTAGGCTAAAAGTAGTCAGGAACCTTAATTTAAATCCCAAATTCTGTTGTTGTTGTTGTTGCTGTTGTTGTTGTTGTTGTTGTTTTGAGACAATTGGGGTTAAGTGATTTGTCCAGGGTCATACAGCTAATAAGTATCTGAGTCCAGATTTGAACTCAGGTCCTTTGGACTCAAGGACTGCTACTTTATCATGTTGTTTACTACCTATATGATTTTGGGCAAGTCAATGGAGCTCAGTTTCCTCAGTTGGACTGGATGGCTTCTGAGGTCTTTTCCAGTTCTAGCGCTAGAACCCCAGGATACCTATAACACAAAGGTCTCTGGGAGAAGCCTTGGGCTTTTATATTCCTACTGAAAGAGTTACGTGACCAGAACAGTGCTGTAACATAATGCATGTAATCCTGCCTTAGCTCTCTTTGCACTATACCATCCTACCTTTCTTTAAATTTTTTTTAGTAGGAAGGAAACTCTCAAGGGAAGAGGTGAAGCCAAAAGACTTTAAAGAACAGAATAGGTATTCGCAGCAGCAGCAGCAGGAGTGAATAATAGAGGGCACAGAGAGAGAAAAAATCAAGGTGAAGAAACTGGAGCGGAAACAACGAAACAGATCCAATGAGAGAAGTTCACATAAACAGGAGCAAGGTGATAAAGAAAGAAAGAAAGTCAAACACAGATATAGATCGCTTCGAATGAGTATGGAATAAAGAGAGAAGACAGGCTGGGTTGGATTTAGTGGAGAAAAACAAATTAAAAACCTATCCAAAAATATCTGTGAAGAAGAGAGTTTTTTTTCAGAGAGAAACATTCCAGGAGCCAATAAAGGTACCTCCAAAGGAAAGGGAAACCATCTGGGCTAATGCCAGAATGCATTCCAATCAGAGAAGGAAAAAGCAAATAATCTAACAGTAGACTTCACAGCTTGAAAAGTGAGTGGCATAATTGGAAATAACATCACACAACAACAGAAAATAACAAAACTGAATACCATATAATTATAACAACCAAGGTTCTCTCCAAAGAAGACAAGAAAATGTACCATCCTTCCTCCGTTAGAAGTGGGGAGCTATGGGTGTTGGACATCACATACAATGTCCGGGTCATTTCATTTGTGGGCTAGTTTTGTTGAATTGTTTTCTTTTCTCCCCCATCTCTTTTTTATTTTTTGTTACAAGGGATATCTCACTGGGGAGGGGAGGGGAAAGGATATATAATATGAAATAAAGGGTGGTGTAATAATAGCCATCCTTGCGCTTTAAGGTTTGCAAAACTCTTTACAAATAACTCATTTTATCCTTACAACAACCCTTGGAAGTAGGCACAATCCCCATTTTACAGATGAGGAAATTGAAGCAAACAGAGGTTAAGTGACTAGCTCAGGGTCTCATAGCTAGTAAGCATCTAATGCAGAATTTGAACTCAGATCTTCCTGACTACTGGTCCAATACTCTATCTACTACACCAGCTAGCTACATCAAATTTATAAGATTTTTGCTATTATTTTTTAAGAAATTAATGGCATGAACAATTTGAAAAGAAGAATTACGTCTAGTAGTCTCAGTGCTAAGGATGTCTACAGGGTCTCTGGGGCAAGTCAACTTTGGGCGTTTATATTCTTACTGGAAAGAGTAACATGACTAATACACTGGAACAAAAGGCATTAATAATGGTGTATTAGAAAGAAGAATGGAAGACTTTGAAAATGGAAACCATTGACCTTACTAAACCTTGACTACAAGCTTCTTGCAGGAATGCTGTTGCTAAGTCTGGTAACAATAGCAGAACCAAGGTATAAACCAAAGAGTGCATGTACCCCATAACCTGGACTATCTGAGAAATCACAGAAAATGTCAAAAGAGGAAGAGGGGGGAAGATATTGACTATTTCTGTATCTAGAAGAATATTGTGTTTGACAAGCCATGATATATTCCACCCCTTAGAAAATATTCGTTGGAGTTTGCCAGATGGGAAGCCAAGATAACGTGAAGACATTCTCTATCAGTGCAATCAGCATCCCCTGTCCCAGGGGGTGGATGAGAAAAGACATGAAATTGACAAGGTGGGAGAGGTGAGGTGGCCCACCTGTGCCCTGCTGGAAATTAATCACGCCATGTGCCAGTACCATCTCTATCAGCAACAGAAAGGGGAAAAAAAGGAAATCAGGTCGTAAACTATTGTTTACAGTGGAAAAAGCACAGTTAGAAAATCAGAGGTCCTTAGCCATGTAACCTTGGGCAAGTTACTTAACCCCAATTGCCCTCCAAAAGGCAAAAAAAAAAAAGAAAGAAAGAAAATCAGATATCCTGAGTTCAAGCTTCAGCTCTGTACTTTATTATTTGTGTGACCTGGAGCAAATCATTTAACCCCCACAGGACAATTTCCTCATCTACAAAATGAAAGAGGATTGGAGTAGATGGTCTCTAGGTTTCCAGGGTCCCTTCTGTCTCTAAAACTATAATGCTCTATAAATGAATTTCTCATGAAAGCTAGAACTCACAGCTTAGAGCTGGAAGAGATCGCAGTCCAAGCTTCCCATCTTACAGGAAACTGAGATCCAAAGGGCAAGAAATTACTCGCCCAGAGACACAAGACAGTAGCATAGTTGAGATTCAAATCTAGGACCTCTGACTTCAAATCAGGATTCCTCTCACTAGACCTCACTGAGTGAGAAGTCACCCCAACCAAGTGCAAAACCTCAAAAACTGAAATCTATAGTATGCCATCCAGAGGACCTGGGTTCAGTTACTACCTGTGTGACCCTGGGCAAGTCTTTCAAATTCTCTCACCTCACTTGCACCATCTGAAAAAATGAAAGGGTTGGGATAAGTAGTCTGAGAAGTTCTTTCCGGTTCTATGATTCTAAGATGTGAGAATCAAAGAAAAAATCCACAGCCCTGAGAAAGAAAAACCAGGAAAGATCCAAAGAATTATCCAAAGACATCTATGGCTATAAAATAGAAATTGATGGATTTGGGGATAAGGTTATTAAAGACTTCTGGATATAAAACTAGGACAGAGCAGAGATGTCCCAGGGAATATTTTATGGAACAAACTGCTGATCTTAAGTTTGAGGACAAAAAAACTTAAGTTTGAGGACAAAAGGAACTATCCAAGAGTTGGTGGATGGGAGGGAGACACAGTAATGTACATGGTCTCTAGGCCACACCAAAAACTTTTAGAGCCAATTAAACAAGATTGTGGGAGGGAGAGGGTGGCAGAGAGGGAGGAGAAACCATGATGGATGAAGTGAAAAGGAAAAGAAAGAGAATCACAACCTTGGGGCTGAAGATTCCAAAAAGGGAAGAAAATGCCTAGAAATATGCAAATGAACCATAAAATTTGGCTAGAAGATGAGAGAATTTATGAAGACCAAAAAGAAAGCAGAAAGGTTATGGCACAGAATGAAAGAGACAAGCCAACCTGATAAATTAGGGGCTATAGGTGTTAAACAATGCATATATATGCATATATATATATATATATATGCATATGTCCCATCCACATTGCAACTTTCCCCATCTCAGTTTTGATATATCGTGGATCAGCATAAGAAATTAAATGAGAATTTGGGGGAGTTTTGCAGAAAAAGTTTAGAAACTCAAAAATACATAAAATATATGTATAATATTGTATAATAGAGACATTTTATCTTTTAGAATATAATAATTTAGTAGATAATAATTCAGACATTATTGATCTCTGATATGAAGGGAGGGCCCAAAATTTTTATGGATTTTTCAGATCGCAGGATACTGAACCCCTAACCCCCACGATGTGGAAGGGATAACTGTATTGTCAAATTCAGCTACTATTTTGCTTAATTTCTTTTGCCTCTTCTTTTTGTATTTGTTACAAGATATTTTGTTATTTGGTATATTTTAAAGGTATGGTTTGCTGGGTGGGAGATGAGAAGGTAGCAATTTGGAAATAAAGATATAAAAACAGAGGCTAGCAATATTTTCTTAAACAAAGAAGAAGGTCCAGACCTGTAAAGAAAAACCAGAAAAGATAAAAACAAAATAAATACAGAAACAAGCATAAAACAACTAAGTGAAAGACAATGAAAATGTGTACTTAAATTTATAAGAAATCAGCATGTGATAGTTATGGAAATTTTGTTGGCTTCTTTTGATGGTGCGACAAGAATTATAAATAAGTAAATATGCTATGCTAATACCATTCAAAATAAAGATCTTATCATAATGAGATGGGATAATAGGTGTGAAAATGTTCTGAAAATGTGTAAAATGCTACCAAAGATACAAGGTATTGTTAATGCTGCTATCATTTCAAAACGTGGTGAATATGTTACTGTACATGCAACAACTCTGGCTTTTACTGATCAGTGAAGGCCCCCAATAAATCTGAGCTTGGGGACCCCAAAGGCATAGTGAGAGAAGATTGGCAGGCCCACCAGTCAAACCTGCTGAGAGGCAGGCTGTCCAAAGCTGTGTCCTGATATACAGGTCAATTTGGATAGGTCTCCTAAGCCAAGGAATCATCTAGTACTGGAGAAGGCAAGATTTAAAGCACCAGCATTAGCATTGGCAGGGAAAGAGGGGAATGAAGATGAGGGGAAGAAAGGGGAACAAAGTGGTGGGAGGGACTTGAGCATCATTGATCTGGAGCTAGAAGGGACTCTGGAGATCCAAAACTCCTCATTTTACAGATAAAGAATTTCAGGCTCTGGGGCAGCTAGGTGTGAATAGAGCACAGGTCCTCCCTAGAGTCAGGAGGACCTGAGTTCAAATCCAGCCTCAGACACTTAACACTTACTAGATGTGTGACCTTGGACAAGTCACTTAACCCCAATTGCCCTCCAAAAAGCAAAAAAAAAAAAAAAAATTCATGCCCAGAGAAAAAGTGATTTACCCAAAGTCACAAAGGTAGTAAATGATAAGTAGAGCCTATATCAGATTGCACAACATCTTGGAGAGGGGAAAAGAGAGGGAGGGGGAGAAAATTTAAAACTCGAAATATTATGGGAGTGCATGTTGAAAAATAAATAAATTATTTTTTAAAATCCTTTTTAAGCACCAAAAAAAATCAACAAAAACAGTAATTGCCAGAACTGGGAATTGAGACAGAGAGGCTAAATGACTTGCCCAGCATCACACAGCTAATAATTATCTGAGGCAACATTTGAACACAGGTCTTCCCCAACTACAAGTCAAATGTTCCATCTAACCACTCCATGCTATATCTCATTGGTCAAGCCAGTTCTGTGAGCAAACAGTAATAACAAAAACTCACATTTCTACAGCACTTACTGTGGGTTAGGCACTAGGCTGAGTGCTTTAGTTATTTTTGTTCGAGCCTCACAACAATCCTAGGTGCTATTATTATCAACATTTTACAGATGAGGAAACTGAGGTAAAGAGGGTTAAGTGACTTGCCCAGGGTCCTTCAGACTACTCCATGGTGGCCAGTTCCTGGGAAACATGGGCCTGGAGAGCATCTGGACTTACCTGCATCATGGCCCCAATGATTTTCCTAGCCTCCTGATACAACACTTCCCCTTCCCAGTGTGGATTTAGCTCTTTCAGTTCCAAGGCAAGGCGGTTATGCTCCCGAAGAAAGAGAGTGTGAAACACCATGACGCCCAAGTGTTCATTTGTCCTAAGATCCCCTGGAGAGACAGATGCAGGATGGGAAGCCAGAGGTCAGCAACCAATAAACGGTCATTTCTAGAGGGCAGAGACTGTTTCATATTTACCACTGTGTCCCCAGTGCCCAGCAGGTGGTTGAGGAATGCTCATCAATGTCTTGATTAATTAATGAACCCAGGGCACAAATGGGGCAAAAAAGAGTACCAAGTGTTGTATTCCTTCTATTTACAATCTAATTCTCAAAAAAAGGAAGAGTCCTGGGCCTGGAATCAGAGTCCAACCTCTGAAGATTACTTACCTGAGTGACCTTGGATAAGGGATTTCACATGCCTGGACCTCAGTTTCCTCATCTGTAAAATGAGGGAATTGGGCTAGCAGGCCTCTAAGATCTAAGCTTCATGGGAAGTGACATCCCAATGCAAGTGGACAGAAGAGGCCCTATTCCCACAAGAGAAGTCCCCTCCTCCTTTATAGGTAAGGACTTGATTGATGCCTATTGAACTGAATTGATTAGAACAGAATCGAAAAATTAAACTTAACTGAATTAGCTACAAGGAACTAAAGTATATGCTGGTAAAACCAGGAAAACCGGGTTCGGGTTGGAAGTAGATTCAGACTCTTTCTTCCAATTCAATAGGAGACTCTTTCTTCCAATAGGAGAACAGTGGTGGACAGCTCCTGATCCTCATCTCTGACTGCGTCCCTGAGGAGGGGATCACCCTCCCCCACCCACCTTCAGTCTTAATCTCTGCCACATGAGACTTTGCCCCTCCCCAGAATCCCCAACTCAAACTCCAGAAACTCCTCTCAGTGATCTGAATGTTTGGGATTTTTGCTCTCTACAAGTTCCTAGGATGATAATAATAATGGTTAAAGCACTTTGTGCCTATAATAATCATCAATTTATTGATAAGAAAACTGAGGCTGGGAGGTTGAGTGACTTGTCCAAATAGACTGGATCTGAACTCGGGGCTTCTTAACTCCAAGTCAGGCACTCTATCTACAGCCAGGGGTGGAGAGCCTGGGCCTCCAGACACATGTGGTCTTCTAGGTCCTCAAGGGCAGCCTTTTCACCAAGCCCAAGTTTTACAGAACAAATACTTTTATTAAGGGAATTTGTTCTGTGAAGTTTGAAGTCAGTCAAAGGGCCACACTTGAGGACCTAGAGGGGCACATGTGGACTCAAGGCCACAGGTCCCCACCATCTTTGATTACACCCTATGACACTCAGCTCTAGAGCTACAAAAGACCACAGAGGCCATCTAATCCAACTCCATTTTACAGATGAGAAAACTGAGGCCCAGATGGGTGTTAATTGACTTGCCCAAGGTCACACACAAGGTAAGAGGCAGAGTCAAGCTTCAAACTCAGGAACTATGATTCCAAATCCAGTGGTCTTTTAATCTTTGCACCATATTATACTGCCTTTCTTTATTAATTATTTAGACTTGCCTGAATTAACTGAGTTTGAACTCACTAGCTGTGTGACCCTGGGTAAGTCACTTGAACCCCATTGCCTCAAAAAAAAGAGTTGCCTGAGTCTCTGAGAGATAAACTGACTTGCCTAGCTAGAGTCTTATAGCCAGTATGGGTCAGAGGCAGGATTTGAATCTGGGGATTATAGAGTATTACCTACTCTTCCATGGTATCTTTTAACAGATAGAAGGGGCCTGAGCTTGTTCCTGGCTTTTCTCCCCTGCAACCATGATCACAAATGGGTATTATCAGCATCCTTTGTTAGGCAGCTACTGTACCACTTAAGCACTGGGCTGAGCAGCCCAGTTAACTTAACAAAAAGTTAAAAATATGGTCATTCACTTCCAAACCTCATTGCCTAAAACAGATAATAATTGGGGGCATGGAGGTCACATGCCCATTAAACGAATCATCTGTGGTCACTGCCAGCTCTAAATCCTATGGGCCTATAAATATGACATGAGTCTATAATTTTTGCCATGCATGGCAACTTTTTCAGCCAATAGAACACAGCAGATCTATCAATTAAACAATAAGACACTAGGAGGTCTCCTGTAGCACATAGAAGTGACTTCTCCAGGACTGACCAACAGCAAACAATCTACTATGTGCCACGTGTTTTGCTAAGTGCTAGAGGCAGTGATTCTCTAAGAGCATGCTGGGGGTTCTCACTAGCCATTCCTTGGATTGTATGGAACTTGACACACTTGAAATCATACATGCATTTGTAAGTGTCCCATCTCTCCCAAAGTGTGCCTGACTTCTCAAGGCAAAAAACAACATTATACCACAAGTGAAAATAAAAATAATAAAATGTTTTAGAACCCATGGTCCAGGATCTCACAGAAAGTAAGGTCTTCCTAGCTCTAAACCCAACACTCCACCACACCCCACTGCTTACCAATAAGGCACAAGACCTGGAACTGTGATTTCACTGATACAGGGCACTTCCAGGTGAAGAAACTCCCTTTCCTCTCTCTTCCCTTCCTTTTCCCTCCTCTGATTTAAGAGCCTGCCCCTGAGATATGTCAACAACCCTACCACACCTCATCATTTAAGCACTTTTATTATTACAGCTCTGTGTCCAACCATTCTCCCTCTCTGTGACCAGGAACTCTGAATATGCCCTCTACAGGAAAGGGACCATAACTGAGCCTAAGGAAGAGGGGGAAGATTCCCAGGAGAGGAGTCAAGTATCTTCTACTCACCTGATATGAAGCAAGAGATGTTGGCCTCCTTGTTGGTGAGCCAACAAGGGTTTAGGGCTCTGGTCTCAAAAGGCATGAAGTCAAGACCTTCATCCTGGAACTCTTCATTGATGGCCAAGAGACCCAAGTCGCTGCTCTGGTTGCGAAGCAAGTTGGCCAGGGTGTTCTCACTGCCATACACCATACTGGCATCCAGGAACGAGGTAATGCCATTAATCTGCTCCCGGATGAAGGAGTCAGGGTTGCAGGCAGGGGATGTTCGGATGAATGGCATACAGATGCCCTGGGTGTCAATCCTGGAGTCATTGGGAGGAAACTTGGGAAACAGACTGCTGTTTACTTCCTGGTTCCAAGAGTCATAACCTCCCACCTTCTCATTGGCTGGGAAAGGAGGAGGTTCCGCTCCCCAGCCTGTGCTCCGTGATCCAACCAAACTGGTCTTCTCTCTGTTCTTCACACATAACAATATCTCCCATCTCCTCCCACTGCACTGTCTGTCCCTCATGATTGGAATGTACTTACCTCCACATCATAGAATCCTTCTCTTCCTATAAGACACAGCTCAAACACAATCTTCTTCCTGATTCCCTCAGTTACTAGCTCCCTCCCTGCCAAACTAGCTTATATTTTACTACTTTACATATATTTTATTTATTGGGTTGTTTCAATCCTATCTGACAGTTTTTGACCTCATTTGGCATTTTCTTGGCAAAGATATTGGAGTTGTTTGTCATTTCCCTCTCTGGCTCACTTTACAGATGAGTAAACTGAGGCAAAGAGGGATAAGTGGCTTGCCCAGGGTCACTCAACTAAATAAGTGTCTAAGGTCAGATTTGAACTCAGGAAGATGAGTCTTAACTCTAAGTCTGATACTTAGCCAGTGTGCCACCCAGCTACCTCTATTTGCATTTACTCACCTTATATTCTTACTATATGGATTTTTCTACATACTTATTATCTTCTTCATTGGAATGTAAGTTCCTTCTCAGTAGGAATTTCTTCATTCTTTCTGCTTTTATCCCCTTTGCCCAATATGTTGTTTAACACATAGTAGGTGTTTATTGACTTAATAAATCCTTGCTGATTAATTCATTCTTTAATGCCTAGCTCATCCTACAGGAAACTCTTCAAGACTGTGTCTTCAGACCCCTAATGTTCATACCTTATTTGTCCTTCTTCACATCTTCCTTCCCTTCCCTACCCCATGATATCCAAGCCCTGATACCTCTTCCCAAAAGGTCTTCAATGAACATTCTAAAAAACCTTTTTCTTCTCTACCACAATGCTCGTCAACCTCCCTAATCCAGAGATCCCAGCCCCGGCCCTCTGCAGGTCTGAGAGTTTACATAGAGCACAATGCCAATCAATGGCCACCTTAGTGTTCCCCTGTGTCTGCGATGACCAGGTATATGATTTGGGCAAGGATAAAGGGGGAAGGCTAGATCTGGAGTAAATTAACATTTATGGACCACTTTGGAACAATTTGGTAAAGCCTGTGGACTTATTCTCAGAATTATGTTTTTAAATAATTGAAGAAGATAGTAAATTTCAGTTAGAGATTAGTGAGAAAGGAACATGTAATTTCCCTATCCAGGTTGATGGAGCCCCTAAAATCTACCCACAGATCCCTTGGGTGGGGGGGGGGGGTGTGGACTCCAGGTTAAGAACTTGCAAGCTACATGATCTCAAAGGTCCTGAAAGGGGGAGGGGTAGAGATAGGGTAGAAGAGGGGTGAAAGCAAAAGGTGGTAGGGACAGAAAGAGTAAGAAAAAAGTTTATATATGTGGAAGGAATGAAGGTTGGAAGCTCACCCCAGATAAGATATTTATATTTAAATAGCAGCCTACAATTCCTTAATCCAAAGGAGTTCACTAATATTGGGAATTTCAGATAGTAGGCCAGTGAGGAAGAAAGTTTGAGAAAGGAGGAAACTTTTCTTTTGCTTTTTTTTTGGGGGGGGGGGCAATTGGGGTTAAGTAACTTGCCCAAAGCCACGTGGCTAGGTTTTTTTTTTTATTTGTGCGTGTGTTAAGTGTCTGAGGCCGGATCAGAACTCAGGTCCTTCTGACTCCAGGGCTGACGCTCTACTCACTGCGCCACCTAGCCGCCCCTAGGAGGAAACTTTTATCAGCACCCACCCCAGGGGATAACATAACATACAAGGACCAAAGCTGACCTATATGAGAGAGAGGAAATCCAAGGAAGGGCAATGGTGTCCTCACCTTAATAGGAAAGCAAGGGGGGTCAAAAACACAGCTGGTGGAGGAACACGGAACTTCCTTTTTGTGGGGGTTAACATCACTGACTGGGGAGAAGCTCAAATCATGGTCCACCCACTGGCCCCACTGCATGAAGATGAGAGAGCGGTTCTGGTCCTGGGTGATGTTGTCATTGGAAATACGCGCCAGCACATTGGACACTTGGCGAACCTGTTCAGGGAGCAGAGGCAGTGAGTGGGAGGAGCTGAATCTAAGATCTCTGGTGAGTTCCCAGCAATCATCAAGGAGCGTTGGGGTCTCTGGACTCATTCTTCAATGCCACCCAATCCTGCTGAGGTCTGTAGCCCAGCATTCCCTTAACGCCCTCCCTCATGCCATAGCTTCCCAACCCTATAAGAAACACTATGGTAAAAGGAGAAAGAATTACTCAACTGAGTCAGGAGGGACCTGGACTCCACAGTCATAGTTCTGATACTCTATGCTCCTGAACAAATCAAAACTATGTTGACACTCAATGTCTTCATTCGTAAAATGCGAATAACGATACTAGTGCCTGGCAAGGAGGGCGTGAGGAAGCTTCAAAGTGTAATATAAGTACTTTGTATGATATGAAATATAAAAACTTATGGCATAATGGAAATAGAAGAGGGCGTTTTAGTTGTTGTCCTGTCCCAAGTTTTTATCAGCATGAGAAACTCCCAGTATGGAAACTCCCTCCACTGCAGATCAACCACTCTTTTTAAATTTATTGTCATAGGCTCAAAAGTTAATGAGTCCAAGGAGCAAGAGCTGAAAAGGACGGTGGAAATCTCTCTCTAGCCCGATCCCTTCATTTTGCAGATGAGAAAACTGAGGCCCCAGAAAGCTCATTGACTTGCCCGGTCTCACACAGAGGGTAATATCAGAGATGGATTTGAGCCCCCATCCCTCCCACTCTGACTCCAGAGCTAGCCTTAAGAAAGGCGGATGGGGCCCAGAGAGACTGGACATCAGAGACAGGACCTGGACCCCAATCTTCCTTTCTCCTAGATCAGCTCACTGCGCTCCATGCCACACGGCTCAAATTTGAGCTGTTATTATGTATTATCCCTCCCCAACCAAGAACCACTCGGCACTGATTAGCCAAATTGACGAGCAGCTCCAAAAGCTTCCTTCCCACCTGAAATGTCCTTTCTTCTACTCTCTATCAATCAAATCCCTTCTTCTAAATCCATCTCCTTCAGGAAGGACATTTGGACTGACCCCCACCCTGCCTGGATCATTCTCTGATTCTCCAAGTCCTCAGTCTACCTTTTTTCCATTTTTGCTCTATTATTTTACACTTAATGCATATGTATTTTTGTCCCCAGATAGACCATAAGCATCTCAAGGGCAGACTCTGTCTTCTGTCTCTTTCCCATTCCCTCAGTAATGCACATTTATTGAACAGATGATATCTTCATTGCGTCTATTATTAAGTACAGAGGAAAACACCATTCTTACCAGTGGGAGAGGGAATCCATTAAAAAGCTTTTCTTCAGTGGCTCCCTTAGGAACAGATATTCCATCATCATACTCAGCTGGGAGCCAACGAGCATAGCCTTCATTGGAAGCTCCTCTGTTCGGATGTATCCTGCCATAGAAAAGAGAAAGAAAGCCAAGAGTGTCCAAATGACAGCCCAATGCCATGGAAAGAACCCTGGATTCAGAGGCAGATGATCTGAGGCTGAATCCTGGGTCTCCCACTTTTGCCCTATATGACCTTGGGCAAGTCACTTCTCTAACCAGTCAGTCAACAAGTACTTGTTCTTAGATGCTTTCCTAATCTAGACAGCCATTCTTAGTCTCTCTTTTGTAGTACAGTCTCACATTGCCAGCTGACTGATGGTTATTGAGATGTCCACAGACATCTCAAAATGTTTAAAACAGAATTCCTGAGAGAGAGAGAATTAGAGAGAGATATAAAGATAGATATAGATATATTTCTAGATCTCTGTACTATCTCTAGAGGTATATAGATATCTCTAGAGATATAGAAAGACAGAGACATCTATGTATCTCTAGAGATAGAGAGATACAGAATCTATCTCTCTATCTCTTTATCCAAATCTATATCCCCAAAGCCACCCTTCCTCCAAAGTTCCTCATTTCTGTTGATGACACCGATACCTTCCCACAGTTCCCCAGTTCTCAACCTTGGAGACTCTTCCCTACCCTGGGATCTGCAACCAGATCCTAGTTCACCACACTCCCTTCTGTTATATAAAATATAACCATCGGATATCAACTCCTTTGTTTAGCTTTCGAAGCTCTTCCCAGCCTGAGCCCAACTTACCTTTCCAACCAATTTATGCTTTGAATTATTTTCTTTCCCACCCTCTTTAGTCCAGTCAAATGTGCTTCCCACCTCATTTCTGCTTATTAAAATCACTCATTTCCTCCAGAACTCTGCTCAGGCAATACCTTCCACATTAAGCCTTTCCAGATGCCCCTTCCCTCAGCTGTTAGTGTCTTTCCCCAGAAAAAAGTATTTTTAATTTTATAATTTATAAAATTTTATAATATTTATTTAGAAAATCTTAGAAAATTTATAATTTATAAGTTTATTACTTATATATTATAATATTTATTTAGAAATTTTTAATTTATAAATTTATGATTCATTTTTTATACATGTGGTATATACTTGTTTATGAAAATGTTGTCTCTCCTCACTTTAACCCCCAAGGTGGTTCAGTGGGTAGAGTACTGACCCAGGAGACCTGAGTTCATGTCTGACCTCATACATGACTTGCTGTGTGACCTAGGACAAGTCATTTAACCTCTGTTTCTCTCAGTTTCCTCAACTGCAAAATGAAAATAATAATAGCATCTACTTTCCAGGGTTGTTTCGAGGACCAAATAACATATTTTTAAACACTTAATACAGTGCCTGGCACACAGTAGGTGATTAATAAGTGTTTATTTCTTTCCTTACTTCCCAGATAAAATATAAGTTCCTTGAGGTCAGGGATAATTTCACTTTTGTCTCTGTATCCCCAGTGCCTAGAGCAGTGCCTGGCGTATGGTGGGTGCTTGCTTAATGGATTCCACCATTATCCTAGGTTTGGTCTTCCCCCTTCCCCATCTTCTGGAGGAAATTACTCCCACTAGGGCCATAAGGAGGCAAAAGTAGTCAGTTTCCAGCCCTCCAAGAACTTTAAAGGTTAAAATCACCAGGCAAATGTCAGGAGTTAAGGCTCCTGACATTTGTTCTCACAATCAAGGATCTGATGGGGTGTGAGTGGCCTTGGAAGTAGCCACCTGGCCCTGCCTGGCCCTGTTATCCTCACCAATTGTTGCATTTCCCAGTGATGGTCCGATAAGCGCTGATATCTGGGCATTCTGTAGGATGGATGGAGGAGTCACAGCCTGTTGCTTGAGCAATAAGGCCCTTTTGCAGAGGACTTAGCACATCTGTAGGGAACCAAGGATGGCTTAGGGTTAGGAGGGATGGATCTCCTGTCTCCTAAACCAAGCCCATTTACTTTTTCAAATCTCCGTGAGATATCTACCCAGGCTAATGCTAAAGGCTAGCTAGGAAGTCATCTTCCTTAAATCCACAGGGCATCAGTCAGAGTTTTCCCCCATGCACCCCCAGTTATCTTATGATAAGAATTGGTTAACTCTGTAGCTCTGAAAAGCCCCCACCAGGGCTGTCATCCAGACTTATAATGTAGATAGTAAGGAAGGGATGAAAATGGAAAGAAAGAAGAGGAACCAGAAGACATAAAAGGAAGAGAGGAGAGAGAAGGAAAGAAAGAAAAAAAAGAGAAGAGAGAAAGGTGGGAGGAAAAGAAAGAGATAAAAAGACAAATGTCCACTAAAGGGAAATTGAGATGAAACAGAGTGTGAGCTTGGAGTCTAAAGACTCAGGTTTTTTGCGACAAGGCTCTGATGTGTGTATTCCACGGACATTTAACTGCTTTGAGCCTCAGTTTCCTCACTGACAATCTGGAGATAATAACAGTGTGCACTGTTTACCTGAAAGGGTAGCTATGATTAAATGCTCTATAAATTTTAATAAGGGATAGAAACAGGGACTTGAGCTGTGATTTCATTGATACCAAATGAGGAAATTCCCTCTATCAATGTAATTTTGCAAAGTACTGTCTTAGAGAGTTGTTTGGAGCACTAAGAGAGTAAGTGACTTATCTAAGATCATATAACCACATAGCTAGGTGGCACAGTGATTAGAACCCAAGGTTTGGAGTCAGGAAGTCCTGAGTTCAAATTCAGTTTCACATACATATTAGATTATGACCCTAGGCAAGTAATTTCAGCTTTATTTGCCTCAGTTTCCTCATCTGTAAAATGGGGCTAATACTAATAATAGTATCTACCCCCCCCCCGAGTCTTTGTGAGGATAAAATGAGATAATAACATAATATACTTAGCACACTATCAAGCACATAGTAGGCATGATACAAATGCTAACTTTTATTATTGTTACATATCAGAAGCGGGACATGGAACCATCTTCCTGGTTCCAAGAATGGTTCTCTACCCACACTGTACCATGGTAGTGCCCCATGAACCTTAATGCATGATGAAAATGCAAATTACCATTATTGTAATTAGGAGAACAATTGCTAATGGTTATCCTATCCAGCATCTATTTTATGGTTTGTTCTTAAGTGACCTCAGGGAGCTATAAGCAGTAGTCCAGTGGGAAGGGCTTTTAATTCTGCATCAGGAGAGCTGGGTTCGAATCCTGACTCTGATACTTATTACCTGAGTGACCTTGTACAAATCACCTAACTTCTTAGTCTGTTTCCTCATCTGCAAGATGAAGGGATTGAATGAGATAACCTTTGGAGTCTCTCTTAGCTTCAGATGTATGAAGTGGTGAACTATGGTCCCATGTCTCTGGCAGCCACCACGACTCATGGGAGTTTGAAAGGATGTACCATTCTGAATCACTCCAATGAAAATAAGGCTTGGATGAAAACAATATCAATGCGAATGAAGAGAACAAAAACATTGGGGTTAAACACTGTAATCACAATGGCCAAGTCTCTGCCTTCTTGGCAGAAGTGGGGGGCCACGGGTGTGGAAGATGCTATCTGGCCAGGTGGATCCATGGCTTGGCTTTGCTGAATGCTTTTTCCCCCCATGCCTTTCTAATTCTTGGTTACTCCCAACTCTCGGCATTTTCTCTGGCCGTCCCCCATGCTTGGAATTCTCTGCCTTCTCATCCCCACCTCCTGGTCTCTCTGGCTTCCTTCAAGCCCCAGCCTATGCCAGGGTGAATTGGAAAGAGTTGGCAGAGGGAAGCCTTTCCCTAAACCCTCTTAATTCTACCGCCTTCCCTCTTTTAACTATTTCCAGTTCATCCTGATGTATACTTTGTACATAGTAGTTTTCATGCTGTCTCCACCCCTCCCCCATTAACCTGAGAGATGCTGAAAGCAGAAACTGTCCCTTGAATTTCTTTGTATGCCCTGTACTTAACACAGTGCTTGGCATATAGTAGGTGCTTAATAAATATTTATTGACTGACTAAGTGACAATGGATGACTTCCTTGAGTATGATGGCAATGGATATATTTGGAAACAAGGTCATGTAAGAAGTTCTTAAATTTTTTAATAAAAAGACTATGTGTGTGTGTAGATATGTATATATACACAGATATACATATATACATGTATGTATGTGTTTGTTCATGAGGTTAGACTGCCTGGTAAGTACACCTAAGCCTCAATCTACTTTGCTTCATCATCTCAAGGCAGTGACTTCCCTCCTCATCACCACTACTCGGGGCAGTTGACACTATTGAATATGGGAGCATGATGGTTTAGCTACCCAGCTAACACCCCCACTCGGGAACAGTGCTCTAACCAAGATGGCAGGGTTCATGTGGAACATAACTAAGTTCAATCCCCAGCTGCTTCATTTATACCTAGATCCCACCTTGAATCTCCTGTGTTGTTACAGCACTTTAGAGCTAAGACCTAGGACTCTGTGCACAATATATAGGACTTCTGGTGTTGTGAAGGTTTGGAAGATCAGTATAA